>CAUYLG010050036.1:0-88678 GCA_963573385.1 Cacajao melanocephalus | reverse complement strand
ATATATATATTCATAGAGATTTCTATGTAGCATTCTCTTTGCATAGTGAGGTTCAGTAATTCTTACAAAAGTCCATATATTATTTTCATAAAGTCCTGAGTTAAAGAAATTCTTCCATATTGAACTTGACAAATAGTCCCTTTTTGGAGATTTTTAACTGATTATTACAGTGGTATGGAAAGTAGGAAAAAATAAACCATTCTCTTGGACAGTCCTGTGTTAATCATACTTAATGTTATATGGATAGGCTCTCTATTACAAAAAATCTCTTGGAAGACACATAATGCTAAGTTCTCAGGCTTTGTAAACAGAATCAGAAAAGAGAATCATCTACTTAATGTCCGACCAATATTTACATTGGATTCAAACATTAATTGACTCATATTAAATAGTGTCATTACGAGCAAATTGAATGTATTTGTGTGAATAAGAAAAGGAGATATTTTCAGAACCCCCTCCTCACAAAAAAACAACTTTGAAATAGATGCACCCAGGATATACAAACATAACAGATAATGCCTCTTCCTCCTAGTGGACAAAAGTTATGCCAAGGATTTCAGCTGCAACTCACCATTTCCTTGGCTGACCTTGTATATGGCGTGGAATGAACACTGTTCATGAGGACCCTTTCCACATGCTTGTCACACTGCTTGGAATATGGTAGATTGCTACAACAAGTATTGAATTAATTAAATTTGTCTTCTAAGAGTCCAGCCAGTGAAGTATGACAAAGAAGAAAGTAAAATATGTGCCTTTATCTCTTTATCTTCGGCACATAATCTAAGGTCTCATGCATATATGTGGAATCTTTAAAATGTTCTCCAAAAACAGACATATTGGTTTCAGAGTGCTTTGAGAAAGACCAGTCTACTTGAAGAAAAACTCCATGGAAAAACATATAATGTTGTCCATTTCTTTCCAGTTCTCATTTCTTTGGTATGGTGTTAATACACAAACTCAGTCATAAGAACTAAAGAAAGAGTCAGAGCACCCTTGCCTTGAGAAGGTCATGCGCTTGGACATACTTCAGATTTAGTGTGATAAAATTGGCCTTAAGCATGTGGATTTTTTTAAATCTTTTTTTCCATTATGTACACTTTCCTCCTGTGTTTATAGGTAAAAGTGTATGTATGTTTCTCAGTATTTGTAGAGTTCAGTGACACCTTTTCTCCACAGTAAAATGTACGCATGTTCTAGAATAAATCTCTTATCTCTTCTGATCTATACAGCAGGACAACCAATTCATTTGTTAATGTCAGATGCCATTCTACTATCTTACTATGGCATATAAAGTTGTCAAGATGTGTTACGTAATTCTTATCTTTTTATTCTGGTATGTAAAGACATAGGGTTTTATTTTTCTCTTAGTTCTTTAATAATTATTAATTATTTGATTTCATCAATTCAAACATAATGTACCTAGTATGGTTTCTTTTCTGTTTATGGTAGATTAAATTTGAGAAATTCCTGGATATGAATTTATAATTTTTAACAAATTTGAGAAAAATAGTAATAATTTATTCAATTATTTCTAGCTTCTTTCTTTTTGGAAATCTAACTACACGTGTGTTACACTACTTGATATTGTAACACTTGTAAATAAGACTCTGTTCATTTGTTCAGTCTCTTCCTCTTTCTCCTTCTCCTCCTCCTTCACTTTTTTTAGTATAGAACTTTTTAGTTTTCATTTTCATTTTCAGATGGCATCTCATTCTGTCACCCAGGCTGGAGTGCAGTGGTGTGATCTTGGCTCACTGCAACCTCTGCTTCAGAAGCTCACACCATCCTCCCACTTCATCCTTCTGTGTAGCTGGGACCATAGGTATGCACCACCGCACCCAGCTAATTTTTTAATTTTTTGGCTAGAGATAGGGTTTTGCCATGATGGCCAGCCAGTCTTTAGCACAGGACTTTGTATTAGCTCATTCTCTGGGGATGGAAACATCCCCAGACTGGGTAACTTATAAAGGAAAAAGGTTTAATTGACTCACAGCTCTTCAGGGCTGGGGAGGCCTTAGGAAATTTACAATCATGGCAGAAGGGGAAGTAAACATGTCCTTCTTCACATGATGACAGGAAGGAGAAGTACAGAGTAAAATGGGAAAAGTGCCTTATAAAACCATCAGATCTTTGGAGAACTAACTCATTATCATGAGAACAGCATGGAGGTAACCACTCCCATGATTCAGTTACCTCCCCCCAGCTCCATCCCTCAACGCATGGGGATTATGAGAACTACAATTCAAGATGATGTTATATGTAAATTTTCAGTGCTGCAAAAGAAGTAGCACTTGAATATAAATTTCCTCAGCAAGGCAATTTACTTCTGTAGGAGGGTGCAGCTCTCAGATGGAACAATAATGAGCACATACCTGGGCAAGAAAGGGGAAGGGGTTCTTATTCCTGATGTAGATAGCCCCTACGGCTGTGTCATTCCCCTGTTGGCTAGTGTTAGATCCCATAGTCTAGTCTAATTCTGATTGGCTATTTTATGGGGAGCAGGGGTACAAGCTGGAGTGGTGGGGTGGGTAGTTTGGCAGGAAGGACAGTTATGGGACAGGTCAGAGCAGGTAGCCAGGGGTGACCTAGGTCAAAGCAGGTGACCAGGGCAGGTGACCAGGATGAGTCAGGATGGAGCAGGGGACCAGGGGAGCAGATGTAAACTACTGATTAGAACTGATGGAAAAGGTTTACTAAAACTACAAGGAAGTTAAAATTTAAAATGGCAAACAAAGAATTGAATATACTGACATACTAATTTCTTGAAGAGAAACTTGGAGTTCATTGTATTTAACAATGAGATTTCAGTGGGGACAGAGCCAAACCATATCATTCCATCTCTGGCTCCTCTCAAATCTCATGTCCTCACATTTCAAAACACAATCATGCCTTTCAAACAGGCCCCCAAAGCTTTAGCTCATTCCAGCATTAACCCAAAAGTCCAAGTCCAAAATTTCATCTGAGACAGGGCAAGTTTCTTCCACCTATGATCCTGTACAGTTGAAAGCCAGTTAGTTACTTCCTAGATACAATGGTCGTACAGGCTTTGGATAAATATATCCATTCCAAATGGGAGAAATTGAAGGAGCTACAGGCCCCATTCAAGTCTAAAATGAAGGGGCTACAGGCTCCACACAAGTCTGAAATCCAGTGGGATAGTCAAATCTTAATCTCTGAAATAATCTCCTTTGACTCCATGTCTCGCATCCAGGTCATGCTGATGTGTGAGCCTCTGACTCTGTGATGGGAGGGGCTATCGTAAAGATGTTCACAGATGGAACAATGAAGAGCAGACACCTGAACAAGGGAAGGGAAGGGGTTCTTATTACTGATAGAGGTAGCCCCTACTGCTGTGTCATTCCCCTGTGGGCTAGGGGAAGACCTATGACATGCCCTAGAGACATTTTCCCCATTGTTTTGGTGATTAACATGTAGCTCCTCATTACTTATGCAAATTTATGCAGCCAGCTTGATTTTTTTTTTCTTCAGAAAATTGGTTTTGATTTTCTATTGCATTGTCTGACTGCAGATTTTCTAAACTTTTATGGTCTTTCACCTCTTGAATGCTTTTCTGCTTAGAAATTTCTTCTGCCAGACAATATAAATCATCTCTCTCAAGTTCAAAGTTCCACAGACCTCTAATGCATGGATAAAATGTCTCCACTCTCTGCATAGCAAGAGTGACCTTTGCCCCAGTTCCCAACAAGTTCCTCATCTCCATCTGAGACCAACTTAGCCTGGACTTCATTGTCCATATCACTGTCAGAATTTTGGTCAAAGCCATTCAACAGATTTCTAGGAAGTTCCAAACTTTCCCACATCTTCCTCTCTTCTGAGCCGTGCACGTCTCTAGGAAGTTCCAAACTTTCCCACATTTTTCTGTCTTCTTTTTAGTTCGCCAAACTGGTCCAACATTTGCCTGTTACCCAGTTCCAAAGTCACGTCCACATTTTCAGGTATCTTTACAGCAGCATCCCACTCACTGTCTTATTAGTTCATTCTCATGTTGCTAAAAAAGACATACCTGAGATTGGGTAATTTATAAAGGAAAGAGGTTTAATTGACTCACAGTTCCACTTGGCAGGGGAAGCCACAGGAAACTTAATATCATGACAGAAGAGAAAGGAAACATGTTCCTCACATGATGGCAGGAAGGAGAAGTGCCAAGCTAAAGGGGAAAAGCCCCTTATAAAACCATCAGATCTTGTGAGAACTCACTCACTTTGAAGAGAAAAGAATGGAGATAACTGCCCCCATGGTTCAATTACCTACCACCAGGTCTCTCCCATGATTATGGGAGCTACAATTCAAGATGAGACTTGGGTGGGTATCAGGCTTGTTTGCTGTTGTTTGTTTATATTTGTTTTGTTGCTGTATCTTCACAGTCATTGGTATTCTCTTTCTGTAGTATCTACTTTTCTGTCAAGCCCTTCCAGTATTTTTTTTTCACTTGGGATATTTATTTTTCCATCTCTTGAATTTCTGTTTACCTATATTTGTAGCTTCAGTTTCGTCATTAAGTTTTTGTATTCCTTTAAATCTCACATTTCTAAGAGGTTTTCTAAAGATTTATTCTCTAACTTCAATAGCTCTGATATATCTTTATGTTTTTATTTTTATTCATTTTTCCTTTAGAGACAAGGTCTCTCTGTCACTCAGGTTGGAGTGCAGTGGCACTATCATAGTTTACTGCTGCATTGCACTCCTGGGCTGGAGCAATCTTTCCACTTTAGCTTCCTAAATAGGTGGTACTATAGATGCACAAAACCACGCCAGGTTTTTTTTTTTTTTTTTTTTCCCATGTAGAAACAGGGTCTTGCTGGGTTTCCCAGGCTAGTCTCAAACTCTTGGTTTCAAGTTATCCTCTTGTTTCTGCTTCCAAAATAGCTGGGACTGTAGGCACACATCACCACACCCAGATACTTCTTTCAAAAAAATTTCTGTACCTATAGTGTCTCACTATGTTGCCCAGGCCAGTTTTGAATTCCTTGGCTCAAGTGAGCCTCCTCTTCAGACTTCCAAAGTTCTGGAATTACAAGCATGTGCCACTGTGCCCAGCTTGGATGTTTTACTTTTGACTTGAATTTCTTCCATTTGTAATTCTAATTTTTTTATTTTTGCTTTTTTCTATGTCTAGTGCATTTTGTACTGAATACAAGGCATTGTTAATGTCATATATTTACAGTTTGAATGCTGGTCTCTTCATTTAAAGCATGTTGAATATTGTTTTGTAAGTTTGTTACTTGCAGAAGAGCTTTTGATGCTTTTTTGGCTTGGTTTTTATTTATTTTATTGGAGGTCTAGAAAGCCTTTATTGTAGGTCAAATTTAGCTTTCCTATTAAGGGTTTAACACTGTAGGATTTCTCCTGGAGTTTTTGAATATGTAACAAGAACAAGGTATCTCCATTTTTATGGATTACAACTTGAACAATCCCGAGCCCTTTGTGAGGTCTTTGAATTGTTCAGCTACATCTCCCTAGTAGTTCTTTTTCCAGTATGTTGATGGTTTACCCTACAAACGTAGAGTTTTGTGTTCAACAGACTCATGCTATTCCTTGAAAGGATTGCTGAAATTCTTTTTCTGTGTGGTTCCTCCATTTTAGTAATTTGCGCTTTACATTGCAGCAGGGACAACTTCCCCAGACTGTAGTCTTTGCCTTGCCAACTCAGCGAGATCACTGTGTCCTTCTTGTATTTCTTCTCTCCATACCACTTAGGAAAGTGAATCATGACATAAAACTGAAGAATTCGTAGTGGCCATTTTTTTTTTTTGTTTTCATGTTCTCTCAGGAATGACAGTCTTGTAATTACTTGTTCAATGTCTTTAAATATTGTTTTCAAATATTACTTTATTTAATGTCCCTTCCTTAGAGAAAACAGTACAACTACCCCTCTCGTTGCCCATATGTTATACTGAATATAGTGTTATAATATTTAAGTGTTCCCCTTTTCAGTAGCATTGCATTGCAGTAGAAGGGCATTTAGTAGTGTTCATTGCAGATTAATAAGCTGTTTTGTCTTCCACTTTCCATTGTAAGCCATTTGCCTATTCAGGAAAATGGACAGCTTAGTCTCCAGTGGTATAGATTGTAAGCATAAATAGTGATTAGATTGGAATATTAATTACGGTGTCTCTCTGAAATGATCAAAAGTAAAGATATACTCTGGATAATCCAGGCTTTATCATTCTGAAGTGGAAATAAAGCTACATTACACTTTTATTTGTAAATCTTAATAGTTTCAAGTATTTATCATTCAGTTAGGAAACATTTTTCCTTGAATATTTACCTTGCCCCACAAGTATTTTTGGAAATCTCCAAGCAGTGCTTTATATAGATCTTCAATTTGGTTTTGGTCCTTATTCTTCTATAGCCTTATTTCCAGAAAAACTAAAAATCCATTAGTATGGGATTTGATTTTATTTGAATGATAAAGATATAACTACTGTTTTTATTTGCAGGAGTAGATTGAGATTGAGTTCTGATTACTTGAGACACAAAAAAAGAAAGTGCTCTTTTCTTTAAGTTGAATTGTATTGCTTTTACTCTGGCTCTATTTTAGCACCACTTCATTAGAACAATTCGAGATATAGTTTTATTCTTGTTACTACTCCTTCCTTATTGGCAAGAGTGCTAAAAGTCCATGCTAGCCACCTCCACTTTGGGAAATCTCTTTTTGATGAGCTGATGCTTGCTAAAAGTATACTTAGATTTTCCCCTATCCTCTGCTTTGTTTGATCATTATTTATGACAGGACTATTCTTTTGTCTCTCTGTGTTACTCTTAGGCAGCAGGGGTTCCAAAGCAGAATTTAGCCTAGACCTGGTACAGAATTTAGTGAGATGCCTCTTTCAATTAATATTTTACGGCCTTTTTTTCCTCCTCTATGGTATATAAGGGTTACCAGAGCGGTAGATTCAGCAATTTTCTGATGTCATTCACTCTGCTGTTTCCAAAATAAATATGCTCTGATTCTTAGGATCTTTATTTTCTTACTCGGAGCATTGTTGTTTTTCCCTGCAATCTTTTTTGTTAGGGGTTCTGCCATCTAATCTAAAATATAGTTGTGAAACTTAGATGCTGAAAGAATTGAACCCCATCTCACTAACCATCCTTAGGGGATTCCTTAGCTTCTCCACTTCATCAATGTTTATCTTTTTTTTTTCTAATTCTATACATAGGTTTTATTTCTTAGTTTTTATTCAGCTTAACAAGCCTATTTATTACCTAAGTAAAATAGCAGCCAATTTCTAAATGTCAGAAAGTCTTTTTAGAGCTGTTTTAAAACTCACAGTTAAGTTGTCTCTGGGTATTATGTGTTGTGTCCTTCAATAGAGAAAATAAATAGGTACATGTAGCCTTAATTTATTGCTACTGGGTTTTTTGAGCACTAGTGGAAATCAAGAGTGGTTTTAGAAGACCATATTCTATGTTGTATTAAAAGACTGTTGGAATTTTGATTCATTTATTCATAACAGTGGACACCAATGATTATACCTGGCTTTGTGTCACTAATAATCAGCAACAGATTGTCTAAATGTGCAGCTGTTAGGCTCTGAGCTGCTCTTTTAAGCAGACTCTCCAACTCAGTGGCCCATTTCTAAAGCAATTACATCAATACTCGTCAGTTCTTCCTGGCAAATCTTATATTTTCCTTTTATTGCAGGCATGATTTTTTCCCTTGAGATTGAGGGAAATATATTAACTATTTATATTTAAGATATGAAACTTTTTTCATTACCAATTTATTATCTTGATCCACTTCCTTTCCTTCCCTATTTTGAATCGTGGCAAGTAAAACATTTTTCAGCACAGATGGAGGTGACCACCTGTCAACATATGTTGCAAAAAAGTTTATTACATTTATAACACAGTCTCAAATCTTAGGCTGCAAGAGTTTATAAAAGTAATAATTGTTTTTTTTTTTTTCTGAGTAAGGGAAAAGATACATTTTCCAATTTGAAATATTTTAAAAATTGACTTCACACTGCCAACAATTGTGAAACAGTCCAATTATTTTATACAGTTATGGCATAAAATTTGGAACTCTTCCAAGTAGTTGTCAGAATTTTCTTTTATTTGTAATATTCTGAAATCTATTGAGCGTCTCTGAAATCCGTGTGAGTGTACATGTAGCCATGTAATGAAATGGCCTTTGAGGAATATACATTCATTATACAACCATAAAATTATATAATAACAAATACAGTGTTAGTCTAAATGGTATTATAGAAATATTTATCAAGAAAATATGAGAATGACATTACAGTGGCAAAAAAGACGACTGCGTGTCCTGTCTAGCATATTCTTCAAGGTTATTGCTACCTTTTATTATCTTTGTGCTGTAACTCTGTAAATTATAGAAAACTGATAGTACTCAAGTGATTTTTGTTCCTAGCAAGACAGACTTGTCTCATAAAATATTGTTGATCATTTTTCTGTGATTATTCACCAATTTTGCATCTATTATATAAATTATTTGCAATATTCCTGATTGCCTAAGTATGTGTTCATCCTTTGTATTTACCTCTGATTCAGTTGATTGGTTTTCTCATTTATTAATAAAATTAAATCAAATTCTTGACAGATGTACATTTACATTTGTATGAGAATGGTGATTTTGCTTTTAATAACTATTTCTTAACAATTTTTAAATAATTTAAACGTTTATTTTACTAAATATGGTTTACTAAACATTAACAAAATGTTTATTAAAGTTTGTTTGGTTATAGTATTTTAGTTGAATAATTTTAGAAATTTTATATTAATTTTATGTTAACTTTTATATTTTTCTATAGCTTGTGCCATTTTTCTTTTATCTACAGATATGTTCTGTCATAATTTCTTTAATATATACTGAAAACTAGAACTATCAAGGATTTTTTAAGCATTTTTAGTAAATTAATAAATAATACGTTGAATCAGCCATAAATGTGAGAGCACACTAGCTATGGTTTATTACTTTACCTACCTTCAAGTTTTAAAAATTATATGAACAATTATATGAAATCTCTTAGAAATGGATAAGTTGACATAACCAACCATGTAGGAAAAGGTGCTTAGGATTCATTCACTTCTTTGCTGACTGTTTAAGAAACTACTGTTTAGAAATGCTATAATATCATAAAAACTCATATTTGTATTTACTTTAAGATACAAAAAATATTTAACTGAGTGTCTACTATCAACAGTAAAAATTGCTAAATACTGAAGATGCAAAATAAGTTATGTTGCCTACTTTCAGGAAAAATTAAATCTATATCCGAAAATGAATGAACGAGATACTTTTCTTGGGTTTAGTACTGTATACAAACTAAATAGTTGATGCAATGATAATAGTTGTCTAAACAGGTTACATTAAATAAGTGATAAACATTACCTTTATTGTGTAGGAGGCTACCCAGTTAATAGTGTATACTGGTGACAAATGACTCCAAATACAGTCACATTTTTTATAAATTTGATAATAGGTTTTGTCTAAACGCTCACAGCACATTTGTTCAGTTTAATTAGTGCAATAATACCTTATTCAGTGCCTACATATGTTCCTCTGGATGATATTATAGGATTACATGATTAAGATGGCATAGATTTTCCTTTTAGTTAAGCAAATATAAGCGTTGTTGAAGAGGCAAAGGGAAGAAACAAATGATTAAATATACAAAAATGCTGCAGGAGTTACAGCAGAACTATGAACAAAGCGTTAATGCACCAAAGACAGATCAAATTAAGCCAAGAAAGTGTATAAAAGTTCCACTCAGCAGGAAACTTTTGAAATATTGTTTAAGGAGAAGTCAGTTGTACTTAGAAAAACAAAAAGGAGAGCATTTCAGAAGGAAGACTCAGTGTGTTCTGTCTCAAGGATCACAACAAGTAAGTAGGGTCCAGACATGCAATGAAACACGGCAAGGGAAACAGTGATGCATCTAGGTGGTAGAGAGATAGAAGACAAAGTGGAAGGGGCAGAAATCATAAAACACACCTAAGAAATTAAGAATCATTTATAAAACATTATTCTGTTTTAACAGTTTTGCTATTCTCTATAGGAATAGAGAATTATGTATGCAACAATTTAATCAGGAATTTATAACATTAAATGTAGTGGAAATAAGTAGAATCTAATGGAAGGGGAGATTAAAAGCAGGGAGTCCAATTAAGATATCTGATGATTTTTAATATGTACATTTGTCTTGTCATTTGTTGAGATATCAATTTATAATTGTGATTTTATAAAAGGACCTCCTAGGTACAATATTAAAATAGATAGTGTGTCTTTAGAAGCCTATGAGACCCTAGTAGCTGAGACTTACATACTTCATCATGACCAGCTTCCCTAGCAGCTCTCTATAGACTTGTGCTTTATAGTCATTCTGTCTTAAAGCCTGTTCTCAGGGGGTAAAAAATAAGTAGTAATTTAGATCTATGTGTGAGTTCAAATAAACTTATTTTTTTTCATTATGTTTTGCATTTTTTTTTCATTATGTTTTGCATTTGAAATTTAATCTCCAGGCCTAGAGATAATAATTCATTTATGTTACATCCAGGATATTAATAAATGAGATTTTTTTACTCTGTGATATTTGTTGTTGCATAATTATTGTTGATTAATTATGCTACTATTACAATGAGAAGTGTCCCTATCAGAAGATAAGGTTGAGATAGGAAGCAATTGGGAAGCAGTTGGTCAAAGAATACGGAATTTCAGTTAGATAAGAGAAAGAGTTTCAAGTGGTCTACTGTACAACATGACTATATTTAATTAATAACAATGTATTATACTTTTGAAGATTGCTAAGGGAGTTAAGCCTTCTCAGAAATAATAAGTGCATGAGGTAATATGTATGTTAATTAACTCAGTTTAGCCATTTTATAGTCTATACATATTTAAAATACGTTGTACATAATAAATATATACAATTTGTATTTGTTAATAAATTCAGTTTTTAAAAGACTTCTTTCCTTTGTTTACTATGTTAACAATTATGATGACTAAAATCTAAAATTTCAACTTCAAAGTTTTTCATTCTCTATGTTTTTATGTAATTACATTTATCTCTTTACTAGTGAATCTACAGATTACATTTCTGTGACAGTAAAAGACTCTCCCAAAATCCTTGAATTAAAAAAGCTAGCATTGCTTAATAGAAGCATGCATATTTTACTTAAGAAAAATTTTATTACAAGTCTGGGCCTCCTGTGTTCAGTTTCATGTAATTGTGCAGTTTTGAGTCAGTTGCTTAATTCCGAGTTCCAATTTGATTGCACTGTGGTCTGAGAGACCATTTGTTTTGATATCCATTCTTTCACATTTGCTGAGGAGTGTTTTACTTCCAATTATGTAGAAAAACCATTGCAGAAAGACTGAAAATTCCAAAAACAAGAACACCTCTTCTCCTCCATAGGATCACAATTCCTCTCCACCAAGGGAACAAAACTGGATGGATGGAGAATGACTTTGACCAATTAACAGAAGTAGGCTTCAGAAGTTAGGTAATAAACTCTTCTAAGGTAAAGGAGCATGTTCTAACCCAACGTAAGGAAGCTAAGAACTTTGATAAAGGGTTAGAGGAAATGCTAAGTAGAATAACCAGTTTAAAGAAGAACATAAATGACCTGATGGAGCTGAAAAATACAGCAGGAGAACTTTCTGAAGCATACACATGTATCAATAGCTGAATTGGTCAAGCAGAAAAAGAATATCAGAGATTGAAGACCAACTTAATGAAGTAAAGCATGAAGACAAGATTAGAGAAAAAAGAATGAAAAGGAATGGACAAAGTCTCCAGGAAATACTAGATTACATGAAAGATATCAAACTTATGTTTTACTGGTGGACCTGAAATTGACAGGGAGGATGGCACCAAGTTGGAAAATACTCTTCAGGATTCTATCCTGGAGAACTTCCCCAACCTAGCATGACAGGCCAACATTCAAATTCAGGAAATACCAAGAACACCACAAAGATACTCCTCGAGAAGAACAACCCTAAGACACATAATCGTCAGATTCATCAAGGTTGAAATGAAGGAAAAAATGTTCATTTCAGAGAGAAAGGTTGGGTTACCCACAAAGAGAAGCCCATCATACTAACAGTGGATGTCTCTGCAGAAACCCTATAAGCCAGAAGAAAATGGGCGCCAGTATTCAGTATTCTTAAAGAAAAGAATTCTCAGCACAGAATTTCATATCCAACCAAAGTAAGCTTCATAAGCAAAGGAGAAATAAGATCCTCTACAGACAAGCAAATGCTGAGAGATTTTGTCACCACCAGGTCTTCCTTCAGGAACTCTTGTTCCTGAAGCTGTAAATATGGAAAGGAAAAACTGGTACAAGCAACTGCACAAACATAACACACTGTAAAGACCATCAACACTATGAAGAAATTTCATGAAGAAATTGCATCAACTAACAAGCAAAATCACCAGCTAGCATCATAATGACAGGATCAAATTCACGCATAACAATACTAACGTTAAATGTAAATTGGCTAAATGCCCCAGTTAAGAGACACAGACTGGTAAGCTGAATAGAGTCAAGACCCCATCAGTGTGCTGTATTCAGAAGACCCATCTCACATGCAAAGACACACATAGGCTCAAAATAAAGGGAGAGAGGAAGATTAAACAGGCAGATGGAAAGAAAAAGAAAAAAGCACTTGCCATTTGCCATCCTAGTCTTTGACAAAAAAGGCTTTAAACTATCAAAGTTTAAAGAGAAAAAGGGCATTATAAAATGGTGAAGAGATCAGTGCAAGAAGAAGAGCTAACTATCCTAAATATATATGCACCCAATACAGAAGCACCAAGATTCATAGAGCAGATTCTTAGAGACCTACAAAGAGACTTAGACTCCCACACAATAATAGTGGGAGACTTTAACAGCACACTGCCAATATTAGATCAACAAGACAGAAAATTAACAAGGCTATCCAGGACTTGAACTGAGCTCTGGAACAAACTGATCTAATAGACATCTACAGAACTCCCCACCCAAAATCCACAGAATATACATTTTTCTCAACACTATATTGCACTTATTTTTAAATTGACCACATAATTCAAAATAAAACACTCCTCAGCAAATCCAAAACAATGGAAATTATAATTAACACTCTCTCAGACCACAGTGCAATAAAATTAGAACTCAGGATTAAGAAACTCACTGAAAACCACACAGCTACATGGAAACTGAGTAACCTGATCCTAAATGACTACTGGGAAGAAACAAAAGGAAGAAATAAAGATGTTCTTTGAAACCAGTGAGAATGAAAACACAATGTACAAGAATCTCTGGGACACAGCAAAAGCAGTGTCTAGAGGGAAATTAATAGCACTAAATGCCCACAGAAGAAAGCGGGAAAGATCTAAAATCAACACTGTAACACCACAATTAAAAGAACTAGAGAAGCAAGCCCAAACATATTCAAGAGCTAGCGGAAGACAAGAAATAACCAGGATCAGAATGGAACTGAAAGAGAGAGTAAAAAAACCCTTCAGATAATTAGTGAATCCAGGAGCTGGTTTTGTGAAAAGATCAACAAAATAGACTGCTAACCAGACTAGTAAAGAAGAAAAAAGAGAAAAACCAACCAAAAAGATAAAGGAGATATCACCACTGATCCCTCAGAAATACAAACTACTATCAGAGAATACTATAAACACCTCTATGGAAATAAACTAAAAAATCTAGAAGAAATGGATAAATTCCTGGACACATACACCCTCTCAAGACTAATTCAGAAAGATGTTGAATCATTGAATAGACCAATAACAAGTTCTGAAAATGAGGCAGTAATTAACAGCCTACCAACCAAAAAAAAGACCAGATCCAGATGGATTCAGAGCTGAATTCTACCAGAGGTGCAAAGAGAAACTGGTATCATTCCTTTTGAAACTATTCCAAACAATAGAAAAGGAAGGACTTCTCCTTAACTCATTTATGAGGCATCATCATCTTGATATCAAAACCTGGCAGAGACACAACAACAACAACAAAAAAGAAAATTTCAAGCCAATATCATGAATGAATATTGATGTGAAAATCCTCAATAAAATACTGGCACACCAAATCCAGCGGCACATCAAAAAGGTTATCTACATGATCAAGTGAGCTTCATCCCTGAGATGCAAGGCTGGTTCAACATACACAAATCTATAGATGTAATCCATCACATAAACAGAACCAATGACAAAAACTACATGATTGTCTCAATAGATGCAGAAAAGGCTTTCAATAAAATTCAACAACCTTCATGCTAAAATCTCTCAATAAACTAGGTATTGATGGAACATACCACAAAATAATAAGATCTATTTATGACAAACCCACAGCCAATATCATTTTGAATGGTCAAAAACTGGAGCATTTCCTTTGAAAACTGGCACAAGACAAGGATGCTGCCTCTCACCACTCCTATTCAACATAGTATTGGAAGTTCTGGCTAGGACAATCAGGCAACAGAAAGAAATAGTGTATTCAAATAACAGAGGATGTGAAATTGTCTCTGTTTGCAGATGACATGATTGTAAATTTAGAAAACACTGTCATCTTAGCCCCAAATTTCTTTAAGCTGATGAGCAACTTCAGCAAAGTTTCAGGATGCAAAATCAATGTGCAAATATCACAAGCTTTGGTATATACTAATAATACACGAACAGAGAGCCAAATCATGAGTGAAGTCCCATTCACAGTTGCTAATAAGAGAATAAAATACCGAGGAATGCAACTTACAAGGGATGTTAAGGACCTTTTCAAGGAGAACTACAAACCACTGTTCATGGAAATAAGAGAGGACAGATGATGAAAAAACATTCCAAGCTCATGGTAGAAAGAATCAATATCATGAAAATGGCAATACTGCCCAAAGTAATTTATAAATTCAGCGCTGCCTCCATCAAACTACCTTGACTGTCTTCACAGAATTAGAAAACAACTAATTTAAATTTCATATGGAAACAAACAGGAGCCTGTATAGTCAAGACAATAGTAAGCAAAAAGAACAAAGCTTGAGGCATCATGCTACTTGACTTCAACCTATATTACAAGTGTACAGTAACCAAAACAGCATGGCACTGGTAATAAAACAGATATAGAGACCAATGAAACAGAACAGAGGCCTCAGAAATAGTGCCACTCATCTACAGCCCATCTGATCTTTCACAAACCTGACAAAAACAAGTAATGGGGAAAGGATACTTTAATTAATAAATGGTGTTGGGAAAACTGGCTAGCCATATGCAGAAAACTGAAACTGGACCCCTTCCTTACACCTTATACAAAAATTAACTCATGATGAATTAAAGACTTAAACATAAAACCTAAAACAATAAAAACTCTAGAAGAAAACCTAGGCAATACCATCCAGTACATAGGCATGGACAAAGACTTGATGACTAAAACATCAAAAGCAATGGCAACAAAAGCCAAAATTGACAAATGGGATCTAATTAAACTAAAGGAGCTTCTGCACAGCAACAGAAACTATCAGAATGAAAAGGGAACCTACAGAAAGGGAGAAACGTTTTACAATCTACCCATCTGACAAAGACCTGTCATCCAGAATCTATAAGGAACATAAGCAAATTTTCACAGAAAAAACAACCCCATCAGAAAGCAGGTGAGCAATATGAAGAGACACTTCTCCAAAGAAGACATTTATTGGCCAATAAACATATGAAACAAAGCTCATCATCCCTAGTCATTAGAGAAATGCAAATCAAAACCACATTGAGATACCATCTCATGCCAGTTAGAATGGCGATCAGTAAAAAGGAGACAACAGATGCTGGAGAGGTTGTGAAAATACAGGAATGCTTTTACACTGTTGGTGGGACTGTAAATTAGTTCAACCGTTGTGGAGGACATTGTGGTGAATCCTCAATGACCTAAAATCAGAAATACTATGTAACCCAGCAATGGGTATATACCCAAATGATTATAAATAATTCTACTATAAAGATACATGCACCTGTATGTTTATTGCAGCACTATTCACAGGAGAAATGACTTGGAACCAACCCAAATGGCCATCAATAATAGACTGGATAAAGGAAATGTGGCACATATTCGTGGAATGCTATGCAGCCATAAAAAAGGATGAGTTTATGGTCTTTGCAGAGACATGAATGAAACTGGAAACCATCATTCTCAGCAAACTAACACAGGAACAGAAAACCAAACACTGCATGCTTCTCACTCATAACTGGGAGTTGAACAATGAGAACACATAGATACAGGGAGGGGAACATCATACACCTGGGCCTGTTAGGGTGTGGGGGAGTTGGGGAGGGATAGAATTAGGAGAAATACCTAATGTAGATGACAAGTTGATGGGTTCAGCAAATCACCATGGCACGTGTATACTTATGTAACAAACCCGCACATTCTGCACATGTATCCCAGAAGTTAAAATATATTTTAAAAAAGTAGACTCCTCTCTAGGCCTCAGTATAGTCAATAATTTCCATTCTATAATATTTACTCAATATTTTTTAAATATCTTGTTAATTGAGCTATAATTTTCAGACTACAAGTTTCACCTCTTTTTAGATGTTCAGTTCTACTTACTCTAACAAACATACACAGTCATGTGAACACTACCGAAGTCAAGAGAAAGGATTTTCCGTCACCACTGCACTAACACACAAGTTTCCTCATGCCTCTTTACAGTCATTCCTTTTCTCAGCCTGCAACCCCTGGTAACCACTAATTTGTTCTTTGTCGCTATACTTTTACCTTTTTCGGAATATCAGATAAATGAAATATTCAAACATGCAGTTATAATATGGTTTCTTTCCTTTAGCATATTGGCCATTCACTCAGATTATTGTATTGCTTAGGAAAATTCTGTGTACATGTACCACATTCTGTCCATTCACCTCATGTGGACATTTTGGTTACTTTGAGTTTTTGGAGATTATAAATAAAACCATTATAAACATTGTGAACCTGGCCTTGTGTGGACATAGGTTTTCATTTGTCTTGAATAAATACATTATCTAGGAGTTATGTTTCTGAGTCATATGGTAACTACATAAGGAACTGCCAACATATTTTCCAAAGTAGTTGTACCATTCTGCATACTAGCAACTAATGAGATTTGCAACTGCCTTACATCCTCACCAGTTCTTGATATAGCCTGGTGTCCTCTATACCTTTGGAAAATGCCTCTTCAAATCTTTTGCTGTTTTTCTTAATGGTTTGTTTTCTTATTCTTGAGTTTGAGTTGTCTTTACATTTTATAGATAGTTCTCTTATCAGATACATGTTTTGCAAATATCTTTTCCCATAATATAGTTGTCTTTTACTTTCTTTGAAAAGTATGTTTGCATAAGGAGACGTATTTAATGTAGATGAAATCTATTTTTTTGTTTGTGATTTGTGCTTTTTACCTGTCCTTTGACAAAATATTTGCCTAAGAAAGAGTACATTTTCTCCTATGTCATCTTTTAGATGTTTGTATTCATGTTTGTGTTCATTTAGATTCTTTTGTATGTGGCACAAGTTACGAGTTTGTTTTGTTTTTTGCGTATAGATGCTGAATGTTACGAGTATCATTTGCTGAAAACACTTTCATTTTTGTCATTCATTACCTTGGCAATTTTGCTGAAAATCATTTACCTATATTTGTTTGGGTCTTTTTCGTAGCTGTCTCCTTTGTTCTGTTGATCTATGGGCCTATTTTCTCACCAATACCACAGTTTATTGATTATTATATCTTTGGAGTAAGTCTTGAAATCTTATAATATGAATCTCACAACTTTGGTCTTATTTGAAATTACTTTGGCTATTCTTATTCTTTTGCATTTTCATCTAAATTTTAAAATTAGCTTTTCCATTTTTTATAGAAAAAACATGCAATAATTTTGGCTGGAGTTGTGCTGAATATGTAGATCCGAGTCTACATTTATGTAGCTCTTTTTGTCTCTCAACCGTGTGTTATATATTACACCATACAAATGAGAACTTATTTTTGAAAATGTGCATGTTAGTTATGTCAAGGTTTTGATGCTATTTTAAATGCTACTTTAAATATTATTTCTAGTTGTTCATTGACTGCATATAAAGATATTATTGATTGTTACATATTGATCTTGTATCCTGCATTCTTGCCAAAATTGCTTTTAGTTCTGTTTAATTTTTTATAGACTTTGAGAAAGTCTATGTAAATAAGTCATCTATGTATTCGTTTCCAATCTATACAGCTTATTTTTTAAATCTTTTTTTATTGCTAGGATATTTATCATAATTTTTAAAAATTTTTTATTTTACTTATTTCTTTATTTATGAGACAGGATCTCACTCTGTCACCCAGGTATGCAGTGGTGCAATCTCTACTCATTGCAACCTCTGCCTCCCAAGTTGAAGTGATGCTCCGGCCTCAGCCTCCCAAGAGGCTGGTACTACAGGCCTACGCCATCATGCCCAGCTAATTTTCTTTTGTATTTTTAGTAGATACGGGCTTCTTCCATGTTGGCCAAGCTGGTATCAAACTCCTGGCCTCAAAAGTGATCCACCCACCACAGCCTTCCAAAGTGCTAGAATGACAGATGTGACCCACTGTGCCCAGCCTTATCATGCTGTTTAATAGTTGTTTAAGTGTGGACATCCTTGGTTTGCTCCTAATTTTGGGAGAAAAGCAAGTAGTTTTAACCAAAAACTACAGTGTTTCTAATAGTTTTATTATGGTTGTTCTTTATCAGGATTAGGAAGTCCCTTTCTATTCCTACTTTGCTGTGATTTTTTTAATCACAAGTGAATGTTAAATAGTGTGAATTTTTTCTGCACATATTGAGCTAATCATATTTTTCTTTTAGTCTGTTGATACAGTGAATTACAGTGACTGATTTTCAAATGTTCAAGCAACTGTGCATTCCTGGGATAACTACCACTACATCCCAGGTGATTATGATGTGTAATTATTTTGTTATACTACTTGATTAGATTTGCAAATATGTTATGTAGCATTTTGTATCCATACTAATGGATGACATTGGGTAGTATTTTTTCCTGTAATATTTGCCCTGTAGAAGTCAGAAAAATGATGGCCTCATAAAATATAAAGTTTTTCTTTCTGTTTTATTATCTGAAAAATTTTGCATTTGGTTGGTATTATTTTATAGCCAAAGGTATGGTAAAATTTGGCAGAGGAAACCTATTTGGTTTTTGTTAGAGGGCTTTAATTAAGATGTCAATTGCTTTAGTAGATGTATAATTATCCAAATTACAAATGTCCTCTTGAAGGAGCTTCAGAATTTTGTGTCTTTTAAGAAATGTATTCATTTCACCCTAGTTCTTGAATTTGTGGACATTAAATTGTTCATAATATTTCTGTATTATACTTTAATGCAAGGAGCATCTTTAGTAATACCCACTGTCTCTTTTGTGATATTGGTTATTTGTATCTATTATCTCTTCTTCATTTGTCTTCTTCAGTGTGGCTAGATTTATCAGTTTATTGATCCTTCAAACACATTTTCTCTTGATTTTCTTTGCTTTATTGTTTGTAATTTTGATTTTATTGATTTCTGATATCTTCGTTATTTTTTGTTTGATTTGCATTTAAATTTATTTTTGCAGTTTCTTAAATTGAAATCTTAGGTAATTTATATGAGACTTTTGGTCTTTTCTTACCTAAGCATTCAGTGTTATAGGTTTCACCATAAGGAGTGCTTTAGTTGAATCCACAAATACTAATATTCTGTGATTTCATTTTTATTTAATTCAAAATATTTTAAAATTTATATTTCTCTTTGGGTGTGGTGTGGGTTATTTATAGTGTGTTTATATTCAATTTCAAATATTTGGAGATTTTATTGATAACTTTTGGTTATTAATTTCTTGTTAATTTTATTATGGTCAGACACAAACATTTCTGTATAAATTTTAGGGGTACAGTGCTGTTTGTTACATGAATATATTGCATATTGGTAAAATCTGGGCTTTTAGTGTAACCATGTTCCCAATAATGTACATTGTACCTATTAAGTAATTTCTCTTTTTCATTCCCCTCCCAACACCCAGCTTTTCCCAATCTCCAATGTCTTATTCCATACTCTGCATCCACATGTGTACATTATTTAGCTACTACTTAGAAGTGAGAATATGCAGTATTTTACTTTCCGGTACTGAGTTATTTTACTTAAAATAATGGCCTCCAGTTACATCCATGTTGTTGCAAGATACATGATTTCATTCCTTTGTATGGCTGAGTAGTATTTCATTGCGTGTGTGTGTGTGTGTATACATATATACATATACATATAATGTATTTATATGTATTTATGTGTATATATATGTATGTATATGTTTATATATACAGACACACAGACACACATGTGTAATTTTTATACTACACCTACACTTCACATTTTTTAATTTAGTCATTCATTGGTGGATACTCAGGTTGATTCCATATCTTTGCTATTGTGAGTAGTGCTTTGATAAACATATGGGTGCTGGTATCTGATAGAATAATTTATTTTCCTTTGGATAGATACCCAGTAGCGGGATTAGTAGATTATATAGTAGTTCTTTGTTTAGTTCTTCTAGGCATCTCCAAAGAATATTTCCATATGTTTTCTACAGAGGTTGTACAGATTTACATTCCCACCAACATTGAAAACTGCTTTTTTTTTTTTTTTTTTTTTTGCATTGCTGGTAACATTTGTGATTTTTTGTCTCTTTAATAATACCACTCTGGTATAAGATGATAGCTCATTGTGGCTTCAATTTGCATCTCTCTGATGATTAATATTTAGCATTTTTGATATGATTTTTGGCCATTTTTATATCTTCCTTTGAAAAATATCTGTTAGTGTCCTTTTCCCACTTTTTAATGGGTTATTTGTATTGTTGTTAAGTTGTTTGAGTTTGTTTAGATTCTGGATATTAGTCCCTTATTGGATGCATAATTTATTTATTTTGCTCTGCAGAAGCTTTTTATAGTCTTATTAAATCGCATTTGTTGATTGTTGTTTTTGTTGCATTTGCTTTTGAGGTCTTAGTAATGAAATTTTTTGCCTAGCCCAATGTCTAGAAGAGTTTTCCCTAGGTTTTCTTCAAGTATTTCTACAGTTTCAGTTCTTACATATAAGTTTTTATTCCGTCTTGAGTTTATTTTTGTATATGGCAAGAGATAAGGGTCCATTTTCATTATTCTGTATATGGCAATTCATTTTTTTTCAGTGCCACATATTAAAAAGTATACATTTTTGTTAACCTTGTCAAAGATCAGTTGGCTGTAGGTATGTGACTTTATTTCCGGCTTTTTAATTGTGTTCCATTGATCTATGTGTCTATTGGCATGCTGTTTTATTTACTACAGCCTTGTAATATAATTTGAAGTCAGGTGATGTGATGCCTCCAACTTCTTTCTTTTTGTTTAGGATTGCTTGGTTTGTTTGGGCTCTTTTGGCTTCTACATGAATTTTAGGATTTTTTTTTCTAAATCTCTGAATGAATAATATTGATATTTTGATAGGAATTGCATTGAATCTGTAGATTGCTTTCAGAAGTATAGCAATTTAAATGCTATTAATTCTTCCAATTCATTACATGGGATGTTTTTCCATTGGTCTGTCTGTTGAATAAGTTTGTTCTCATGCTGCTAATAAAGACATACCTGAGACTGGGTAATTTATAAGGGAAAGAGATTTAATTGACTCACAGTTTGGCATGACTGGGGAGGCTTCACAGTCATGGTGGAAGGCAAAGGAGAAGCAAAGACGTGTCTTACATGCTGTTAGACAAGAGAGCTTGTGCAGGGAAACTCCTATTTATAAAACCATTAGGCCAGAAATGGTGACTCATGCCTGTAAGCCTAGCACTTTGGGAGGCTGCAGCAGGTAGATCACTTGAGGTCAGAAGTTGGAGACCAGCTTAGGCAACATGGTGAAACCCTGTCTCTACTAAAAATACAAAAAAATTAGCTGAGTGTGGTGGTGCATGTTGTAATCCCAGCTACTCAGGAGACCGAGGCAGGATAATCACTTAAACCCAGGAGGCAGAGGTTGCAGGGAACCAAGACTGTGCCACTGCACTCCAGCCTGGGTGAGAGAGTAAGACACCCTCTCACAAAAACAAAACAAAACAAACAAACAAACAGATCCATCAGACCTCTTGAGACTTATTTACTACCACCAGAACAGTATGGGGGAAACTGCCTCCATGATTCAATTAGCACCACCTGGCCTTGCCCTTAACACATGGGGATTATTTCAATTGGAGATGAGATTTGGATGGGGACACCTCTGATCCATACTATTTGTGTTATCTACAATTCCTTTCATTATTGTTTTATAGTTTTCCTTATAGAGATCTTTCACTTCCTTTGTTTACTGTGTTCTTATTTAGGTAATTTTTTTTTTGGTAGTTGTAAATTAGATTGCCTTCTCAATTTAGTTGTCAGCTTGATTGTTATAGGTGTATATAAATGTTACTGATTATTCAGTTACTCATTTTGTATCTTGAAACTTTATTTAATTCATTTATCAATTCTAGGAGTCTTTTGGAGAGTCTTTACGGTTTTCTACGTATAAGATTGTATCATAAACACACAGAGATAATTTGACTTCCCGTTTTTCGATTTGGATGCCTTTTATTTCTTTCTTCTGCTTAATTGCTCTGGCAAGAATTTCTAGTATCATGTTGAATAGGAGTGGTGAAAATGGGCATTCTTGTCTTCTAATTCTCAGAGAAAATGCTTTCAATTTTTTCCTTGTTAGCGTGATGTTCACTGTAGGTCTGTCATATATAAATTTTGTGATGCATGTTCCTTTGATGCCTAGTCTGTTGGGGATTTTTATTATGAAAAGATGGTGACTTATATTGAAAGATTTTTCTCCATCTGTTAAGGTGATCATTTGCTTTTTGTTTCTAATTCTATTATGTGGTGAATCACATTTATTGATATATGTGTTTTGCACCATCCTTGCATCTCTAGAATAAAGTCCGCTTAATCATGGTTTATTATCTTTTTGATATGTTGTTGAATCAGGTTTCCTAGTATTTTTGTTGAGAATTTTTGCATATGTTCATTAGGGATATTAGTCTGTCATTTTTGTTGTTGTTGGTGAAGACACATACATTTTATGATTTTGATTCTATTCAATTTTTAAGGTTTGTTTATATCCCATAATATGGTCAGTCATAGTGAGTTTTCCATGTGCCCTTGAAAATAATGTATGTTTTTCTTTTCTTGGCATCTATAAATATCCATCTGGTCAAGTTATTCATAAGGGTTTTCAGGCCTTTAATACACTTACTGACTTTCTATTTATTTGATCAATAACTAAGAAAGAGGGATGAAATACCCAGCTATAACATATTTGTCTATTTCTTCTTTCATTTATGTTTTTGTTTTGTATATTTTAAGTAGGTATTATTAGTTGCATACACATTGTTTCTTTTTCTTTAAAATGTTATATACTATGATTTCATTATTTCAAATTATTTGTGCTGATATTTTATAAATTTTACATGGGATTAGTTATGAATTGCACTGAAAACCCATTTTCTTCTGGTTAATCATATCTATTTATGTGTGTTTAATGTATGTTTATGTATTAGTTCATTAAAGGTGTACCACGATACAATTTATTTGGTTTCTAAATGTCCATAGTAAGCAATCAATAGCAAGGGATACAAAGTTATCTTAAGATACTTTATTTCTGAGTTTTGAAAAATGAGATCTGGGTTATAAGAAATTTGAAAAGCAAGAGATATCTATATATAATAAAAGAAGACACTATGTAAGACTCCAATCTCATTTTTCCACACAAGCCAAATCAACTTATAGAACTTTGGGATTCTGATAATTTAAACTGCTCAATGTTGGAGCATTTCCTAATCAGCATTAGATAACCAGAATAGGCTGAAGAGGGCTACTCAGTTGAAATTATAGGTTGTAAACCTAAGATGACTACATAGAGCAAAACAAAAAGCCCAGAAGAGTCAACTGATTTGTGGAAAATTTTCCAGGGTATAGAAATGGATGACAGATGTACAGCTGAACTTGAGATTTGGTTTTACTTCATATCCTCTTCCTTTTAGAATAAGAGTATTGAGGTTATCCTGTCTACATCTGTAGTGGGAGGGGTCTCCCACAAGGTGACTAAAAGGTGTATGCCTGCTGCCTGAACCCTGAAGGCCAGGCTGGGAGCCAAGGCCATGGTGCCCAGGTGAGGAGCAGGTATCCCCGAGAACATTCACATCAGAGAGCACCTGATAACGTACCAAGGAAAACAGTATACACACACACACACACACACACACACACACAAGGCCATGGTGCCCAAGTGAGGAGCAGGTATCCCCGAGAACATACACATATCAGAGAGCACCTGATAACGTACCAAGGAAAGCAGTACACACACACACACACACACAAACACACACACACACACCCTCAAAGAGCCAGAAAGCTAGCTTAGAAATTGGAGACAAAGATATCTAAAGCCGTCCAGCTGCCAAAAGCTGGAGTGCCTCCTATGTAAATTCTAATAGACACATCTACTCACCAGCTGGACTTGTTTGAGTCATTCTTTGGTCCCTTGGCTCCCTCCCCTCCCTCCCAGTTTGGGGAAAGAGTTTTTAAAAATATAATTCTCGGTTTTTCTCTTTACAATATCTCCCCATTGTATGTTGTAAGTATTAATATAAGGGTCAGGTAAGTGGGCTATAGTTCAAAAAACTTAGGGTTGAGAGATGCAAACGTAAGGGCTGCACATAGGGGCCTCATTCAGACCTGGATATGATTTAGATAACAAGACTCTGAACTTTGGGTCTGAGCCTGATGCTATAATAAGATGAGACTTTGGGGAGTGTCTTAGAAGGAGGTGAGCATTTTGCATGTAAGAATATCAAAAATAATCTTTTCACCATAGGATTAGATTAAAAAATTAAAACTTTTTGAAACTCATTGAGACTTTTAATTCATCTCCTTTTGAAACTACACTACCTTAGTGACTAGTCTGACCAATAAAATGTAGTGGTAGTGAAGTTTAAAGGCCTCAGAAACTGAGTCATAAGAAGCCTTAAAACTTCTGTCAGGGTCTGTAAGAGAGCTAACTCTTTAAATATGTCCTCTTCAAATTTAGCTGCCTTACTGTGAAAATCCCAAGACAGTTGGAGAGGTCACATGAAGATGTTCCAGTTGACAGCCTCTGCTAAGCAACAAGCCGGCAATCATCAATAAATGCCAACCACGTGAGTAAGCCAATTTGATTTTAAAACCTAGTCAAGGTTTAAATGACTGCAGCTTCAAGGAACATCTAATTGTGATCACATGAGAGACCCTCAGTGTGAACTGCCTTTCTAAGCCCAGGTAACCCACAGAACCAAGAAAGATAATAATAAATTGTTGTTTAAATCCGGTAAGTATTAGAGTTACTTGTTATACTGAAATAGATAACACAGATAAGTACTGATATACCATTTTGAAATATTTGTATTCTATACTTTATAATTTATTCTTTATTTTGCTATCTGAAGCTTATAATTCTGCTTTCCCAATTTTCTTTTCAATATCATTTTATTAATTATAGTATAATTTCTTTCCAAGTGAACATGAGATATTTAATAATGTTCCCTTATACTTGATTATGATTTCAGTTTTATTGAGCCTATTGAAAATTATCTTAAACTCATCTCATCTTGAACCCAGGTACTGCAATAGTATCTATTACATATATTTTTATAGAATTGAACACAAATAGTTATTTCATTCTTGTTACAGGAAGATAATTTTTCATCTTCCTTTACAGATCCAGCATCAAGTTTACATTCCATTCTCATACTCCACCATCACATCTATAGTCTATTTTCTCTTGCTCAAAATTACTTCTGGGTATTAAGGCCTTTGCCATAAATGGAAAAAAAAAAGTTGTATGTGTATTTTCTCATTTTATAAAATGGTATTTAAAAATAGTAAATAAACCATTTTGACCTTTATTCATATTGCTGTTTTACAGTTTTGAAATAGAAGTCCTAATCATTTCAGTTATCTTTTCATGACATAAACATATTTCTATGATCAGAATTATATAAATACATAGTCTTGTTCACCCCCTAACTTTCTCTTAATAAACAGTGCCAAAATCAGGAGTATATATTTGTCAGAATTATTATAAATAATTATACAAATGCATGTGACTGATTATATTATGTAGCAATAGATTTGAGGGTTTCAGAAAAGAAAGAGGCTCCTTATACTGATATCCAATCTTTTCAATTAAAAAAAAATCATAGGCTATATTCTTAGATATTAGGTTTTAGAAAAAGGCAGACAGCAGAGGAACTTTATCCTTCTCTTCTCCTTTTGCATTTTGGTTATTATTTTTCCTCAGTATCTTTCAAATAAAACTAGTGAGACATACCTGGCCAATGACTATTGAACATTTTAGTATTCTTTGTGTGTATAGCTTCAACCACTATTTTTGATTACCTGTTCTGGCATGATCACAATTTCCTGTAATATTTCTTTTCTCTCCCAAGGGAAATTAATGTCTGTTTCTAGCATTTGTCCCTTATTTTCTTTATGAAAACTGAGACAAGAAAGCAAGAGATTAATTTAATATTTTAGCAATATCTTTTTCATTGGTCGATAATTTATTCTTATAATTTTTACTCTGCAATCTTCTTAGGGTGACCTCTGGTCTTTTATAAGCCCGAAACACATTTGGTACAGTGCTTTGACCTCCTGTTATATTTTTCATTCATTCTTTACTTCAAGTTTCCCTTTTATTTTATTCTCACAACTGTGCCCTTTGTCTCTTAACTGCAATTCCACATAATCAATATTTTATACCTCATATCTGAACTGCTCACATACTTGATTACTTTTTACAAATCATTTTTCTTTCATATTGGATTTATAGAAATTCTGTGATACTTACTTTTAGGTTACACATAAACACACTCCTTTGGAAACATTAAGTGTTAATTTACTTTGGAATAGGCTCCATGTTTTCTTCTCTTTTTTTTATTTTAGTCCACAGGAAAAAAATTATATATATATAATTTTTACTTATTTATTTATTTTTGAGACAGAGTCTCACTCTGTCACCAGGCTGGAGTGCAGTGGCACAATCTTGGCTCACTGTAACATCAGCCTCCCAGGTTTAAGCAATTCTGCCTCAGCCCCCTGGATAGCTGGGACTACAGGTGCATGCCACCATGCCTGGCTAATTTTTGTATTTTTAGTAGAGATGGGATTTCACCATGTTGGTCAGGATAGTCTCAATCTCTTGACCTCATGATCCACCTGTCTCAGCCTCCCAATGATATAGGACTACAGGCATGAGCTACCGTACTTGGCCAATAAAACATTTTTTTTTTTAAATCACAAATACAATACTGCAGGTTACCAGTCTCTTATTTTTCTTGTATTGATTCCTTTTCTCCCTTATTAATCTCAGATGTTTCCTAATGTTTCTTTATTTCTTATTTTATACTTGTATGCAGGCATCTTAAAATATGGCTCTATCATATGTGTTAATAAAAGTTAACACAGTAAATGTGTTCCTACGTTTGAACTTCCCCTTTAACTATAACCATTCGTGGTCAGCCATGCAAAGAACATGTCAGAGTAGCAATCATCTGTTCCCAATTTAGTTTTCTTGTTTTAGACATTTTGTCATTCCTTACAGTCTTCAATTTTCCTGAAATAAATTCCTTAGACATAGTTATTTTTTAATCTCTTTAAAAATATGCTCTGTACTCTTTAACCTTTGTACCTGGCACTGTGTCTTTTTTCCCATCCAGTTGATTTATTTACCTATGCATTTGTTTATTAGAGATGGTGTCTGGTCATGCTGCCTAGACTGACCTCAAATTTCTGGGCTTAAGCCGTTCTGCAACCTCGGCCTCCCAAAGTGCAGGGATTACAGGTGTGAGCCACTGGTGCCTGGCCCATTCAATTTCTATATTCACATGCAGTTGCAAGAAATAACATAGAAAAGCTGTGTACCCTTTACCCAGTTTCTTCTTGATTATAACACTCTGAAAAACTACAATACAATATCAAATTAAGAATATCACTGTGAAGATACAGAACACTGGCATCACCACAAAGATCCCTCACGTTCCTATGTTTTGGCCATACCCAATTAATTCTCATTTCTATGATTTTGCATACATATTTGTTTCCTTTTTGGATTAGCTTTCTTTTCACTCAGCATAAACCTTTGGAACTTCATCCAACTTATTACAGGTCTTGATAGCTTATTCCTTTTCCTTTTTATTACTGAGTAGCATTTTTTGGTTTGGATGTCCTACAACATGTTTAACCATCCACCTGTTGAAGGAAATCTAGGTTGCTTCCAGTTTTGGAAGTCTATGAATAAAGGGGCGATACATACTCATGGGCAGGGTTCTGTATGAACCAAACTTTTCATTTCTGGGGAAGAGACACCAAGGAATGGAATTGCTGGGTTGTTGGGTAGTTGAATATTGAGTTTTTAAAATAAATTGCCCTGCCAAAATACGTTCTAGAGAGGCTGTACACTTTTATATTTCCACCAGCAATGTGTCAGTCATCCAGTTTCTCTTCGCCCTTCCCAGCATGTGATATCCAAATCTTTAAATTTAGCCATTATGACAGGTGTTGTAGTGATATGTCATGCGGTTTTAATTTGCATTTTCCTAATGTTGAACATATTTTATATGTGTATTTTCCATTTGCCTGGCTTCTTTGATTTACGTCTTTTAATTGTTTACTCATTGAATTGTTTTTTACTATTGGTTGTGAGAGTTTTCCATGTATTTCAAATACTGTTCTGTTATCCGTTATGTAGTTTGCAAATAATTTCCTCTAGTGTGTAGCTTGTGTTTTTAACTTCTTAAAAGCGTCTCTCTGAGAGCAGAAGTTTTTAATTGCTCTCTTTTTGAATCTTGGCCAAACTTGATGACTAGCTTAACCAATAAAATAGAGTGAAAGTGAAATTTCAGGACTTAACAGGCTAGATCATAAGAAGCCATAAAACTTTAGGTTTCTCTTACATGTGACAGTTACTTAGAATTACCTTGGTTTCAGTAACTTTGACAGCTTTGAGGAGTATTGTTCAGATGTTTGGTAGACTGTCATCCAGTTGGAATTTATCTGATGATTGTCATTTAATAATCACTTGATTGATGATTGTGTGCCATGTGAAATAACTGGAATACTAATAATTACATGAAGTTGTGTAAAGATTGATGCAATAGGAAAATGATAGTTCCTGAGCCTATACAGTGTAACTTGGACAAATGTGATGTTTCCTCAATTGCAAGATCAGGGACTCAGGATTTTTGTGAAAAAAGGAAAATGAATTAGTGACTTAAAGAAATTATGAGTGTAAAAACAGTCACCTTTAAGTATACCGCGGATTGTATTTCTTGCTGTCATTTCTTCCCATTTCTAGAAGAGAGATAATCGAATGCGCAGGTGTATGTACATTACCAAGTATATCAACAAGTAATAATGTGCCAATCAGCTGCAACCCTGTTAAACCTAGGGTTGGTTTTTCTGTGTAAGCACTGTAAGAGGAAGATATATGCCATCCATTTACCAGCCTGTTGTAAACTCTTTTCTCATATCTTTCTAACCACATAAAATTAAGTGATGAAAGCTGTCACTTCAAAAAAATGGAAAAATAAATCTTCATATTTAAAGGAAGTTGTAGAAAATGTATTGTTGTAATTTTTTTGTCTATTCCAGCAATCTCTGTATTTAATTGGGTATATTTAGACATTTCACATTTATAGTGATTATTCATATGCTTGAATTAATATTGATCATGCTTGCACATGTTTTCTATTTGTTAAATGTTTTTTTGTTTTTTTCCCACTCTACTTCCTTCTCAAGTTTTCACTGAGTATTTAGATGATTCTATTATATCTTCTATCTTAGTATATCAATTATATTTATTTTTAATAGTTTTTGAAGGTTGTCAAAGAGTTTGCAATATATTGTTTTAATTAATCTAAAATATAAGTCTACTTTTAAATAACACTATATTCCTTCAGTTATGTTGTAGGAATCTGATAACAGAGTATTCTAAATTCTCCTACAGTTCTTATGACACTACTGTTCATTTCACTTATAAATATGCTACAATCACTCAACATAGTGTTATTATCACTACTTTTTAAAAGAGTTATCTTTAGATTGATTTAAAAAAATAGGCTGAATGTGGTGGCTCATGACTCTTATCACAGCACTTTGGGAGGCAGAGGAGAGATATTGCATGAGCCCAGGAGTTTGAGACCAGCCTAGACAACATAGTGAAACCTCATCTCTACTAAAAATTAAAAAAAACAAACAACAACAAAAAAAAAAACAAGTGTGGTGGCACCTACGTGTTATCTCAGCTACTTGTGAGGCTCAGGCAGGAGCATCACTTGAGCCCAAGAGGTCAAACCTGCAGTGAGCTGTTGAATGTGCCACTGCATCTCAGTTTGGGCAACAGAGTGAGACCCTGTCTCAAAAACTAGTAATAATAAATAAAAATTTCAATATAAAATATTTTATTTTACCTACGTATGTACCTTCTCTAATGAATTGTCTTTCTTTGTAGATCCACGTTTTTGGCCTATGTCATTTTCCTTCTGCCTGGATACAATCTTTTACAATTTTTCATAGAGCCAGTTTGCCATGTTGAATTTCCTCCGTTTTTGTTTGTCTGAAAAACTCTTTATTTCTTCATCACTGTTAAATATGGTTTAACTCAATGTAGATTTCTGGATTTCTTTTTCTTTCCAATACTTAAATATTGACATGACTGTTTTTTGCTTTCACAGTTTCCGACAAGAAGTCTTCTATAATTCTTATCCTTGTTTGCCTGTGGATAAGGCTACCACATACCCTTAGATTCTTTAAGATTTTCTCTCTGTTTTTAACGATTTGTATAGGTCATGATTTTGGATAGTTCTTATTTTATTCCATTAGTGTTGGTATTCCTGAGCTTTTAGATTTCATGGCTTCGTGTCTGTCATTAATTTTGAAAATGTCTTGGCCATTATGACTTCAAGCACTCACCCTTCCCCCTTGTCTGCCTATTTTCGTTTTGGTATTTCAATTATGTCTATACTGATTCAAATTGTCCCATAGTTTTTCAGCATTGTGTAATTTTTAAATACTTTTCCCTATTAATTTTAATTTGTAATGTTTTTATTGACCCTTCTTCAAACTTATTGATCATGCCTCAGCCATGCTCAGATTACTGATGAATTAATTAACGGCTTCCTCATTTTTGTTACAGTGTTTTTGTTTTTTCCCTAGGATTTATCTTTTTTCATTACCCAGATTTTGTCAAAATCTCATTTTGGTCGGTAGAGTTTGTAATAGAGTGATAGATATTTTAACTTCCCTATCTGATAGTTCTAAATATCTGTGGTCCATTTCTGTCCTTCTGAGTCTTGTTCTGAAGCCTGCATTTTTCTCTTCCTTCTATTTTTCTCCTCTCATTTAGAATGCCTGTAGTTTTGTTTAAAACTGAATATGCTTGACGTGGTTTGGCTTTGTCTGTACCCAAATATCATATGGAATTGTACTCCAAATTGTAATCGGGAGCTGGTGGGAGGTGATTGGGTTATGGGGACAGTTTCCCTCAAGTTGTTATCATGATAGGGAGGGAGTTTTCATAAGATCAGGTTGTTTGATAAGTGTCTGGTATATCCCCTGTTTGCTCTTGCTCTCGTCTGTCACCATGTAAGACGTGCCTTCCTTCCCCTTCTCTTTCTTCCATAAGTTTCCTGAGGCCGCCACAGCCATGTGAAACTTTGAGTAAATTAAATTGCTTTTCTTCACACATTGCCCAATCTCAGGTTGTGTCTTTATAGCAGTGTGAAAATGAACTAATATAATGCCATAACAAGTAATAAAAACTGAGGTAAAAATTCATTTATCATAAAGATTTATAGTAATCTGGTTAGGAGGTGGGTTGCATTTTGTGTTTGCTGTAACTGGTTTTTCAGTGGCCTAAAACTTAACTAGTGTTCTTGTCTTTTCCCTCTTCTTTTCTTTCCTTTGGGCTTCCTTAAGAGATCTTCAAATGGAGTCTGTCTTTCAACTGAAAATCACTGATTGGAGTCCTCTGGGTGCATTTGTAAGTCCTGGGAGAGGGGAAGGGTTCTGTGACCCTGTGACTACATTTCAGTCTTAGTGGACTGGTATTCCTGAGCTGTGACATTCACTAGCATTTAGGTTCCCTCCCTTCCCCATAGGTGCCACAGCAAACACAGAGAATTTATTGGAAAAATGTACTTCCTTTAAAAGGGATGAAGTTCTGATAAAGTCTTCCCCTGGAGAGTAGTAGGTCTTTGTTACAAAGAACACTCTGGGCATATTTCAAAATGTTTACTTTTTTTTCACTCCCTTTTCAGAGCCAGGAAGGAATCTTTTTTGGCTCTTCACCATGAGAACCTGGGTTTTGTGTTTATCTTACTTTTGTTTGTTTTGTCAATATAAGCCACTAAAGTATGGGAGCCCCATGAGACTGCAACCTTTAGGAGTTTCTCACCCTTAAGCTGTTGCATATCAAGCCTTCATCAGCTCATCAAAATTGCCTTTGAGTATTAATGCCAGCTTATGACTTGCACAGTTTTTCTTCCAGAGAAGCAGACTTTAGTTGTGACTCTCTGTTTACGTGCGTTTACAGAGTTTAAAGCTTTGGTTTACCCTGTGACCTAAGTTTTCTGATGCATCCAAAAAAATTTGTTGGTTTTCAGTTTGCCCAGCACTTTCTTTTATACAAATAGGAGCAACAATTTCCAAGCTCTTTATGTATTGGAGTTGGAAACAGAAATCCCTGTGATTTCTTAAAACAAACATATGATATTACACTCATTTACATTCTCATATAACCAGGGAAAGGTAAAGAGAGCAGATACCTAACTTTCCTTAGAATTATTGTGTTTTCTGGTGTTCTTGCAGCAACTAAGAAAGAATTGAGCATTAATTTTAACTTTAATTTTTGAATTTATAAATACAAAATTTACTTAATTTTGCATTTAAAACCACTATTATGACATTTAAAACCACTATTAATCAATATTTCTTTCCCTTGAATACCAACAAATGTATACACACAAGGAAAATCACCATATATACATTTGTGTTCACAGACAACATCCAGAAAAAGGTGGAAAAGAAAGGAAACTAGAATTTATTGGAAACCTACTATAGCCTGGCCTAGGCTAACTTGTATTTATACTAATTTACCTAACTGTCAAGTAACCCTATTAAGAGGTCATTATTACTATTTTACACATGAGAAATCAAAGTTTTGTAACAAAAATTACTTTACCAAATTGATGAACTAAACCTTGTTAAATACTTATAACTAGACAGTTTATTTATCCTACACGTAGTAACAGTATGAAACAGGTGAGATTACTTCTTTGCTTTATGATGATACTAAGCAATTTGCATATACCTGATCATTATTATAGTCAGCAGGGAGAAATATTTGTTCTGCCATTCGTTTCCTATTCTGCACCCCATATGTTCTTTACCATATTGCAAAACCTATACGTGTTATATTCTAATCACCTCTTAAAATATTTTCTGCTTCAATCTTAGTTTATTTTCTTATTTGAAATCCATTAAGACACAGTGTAGACACTCTTTTGCTAAAACTATAAATTCAGCTTCCTAGGAGCTCAACAAGTCAGCACCAAATATTCATGTAATTCTGCAAAGGTATGTAGATCCAGAAAAAATACTGCATTTTGCACTTTGTGGAAACAGACGTATTTTGCATGAAATATTTCTTCTTGTGTTACTGCTAATCTCCTAGCCTAGCAAACCATAATCCTACCTTCTCTTAAATCCTACCCTCGTAAAGAAACCTTGTCAAGAAGAAAAAAAAAAAAACAAAGAGGAAATTTAATACAACTTAAGGTGAATCAGTAAGTCTTAACTATGTCTACACTAAATCAACTCCAGCTGTAACACGGTTATAGTCAGAGCTTTAATTCAAAACACTTGTGTGTTTTGTCATGACAAATCCAACATTCTGAGAAAATTGTATTTTGAAGTCTTTTTCCTTAGATGGTAATTTTGTAAAAATTCTTCAATAAAAATAAATATATACAGTTGAATAGCAATTAAGTAGGGATTAACAGAAGAGTTTCTATGAAAATATCATGTTACTAAAGTTCTTTGGAAATAGGCATATTAAAATGTTCATTCTATAGGCGATTTCACTCAATAGGAAATGACCTTATCATCACAGTAGGAAGTAAACTACTCTTATCTCAGACAGAGAACTTAATTAGTAATCTTACCTTTAGAAGTGTAAGGCCTTTATGTTCATTCTTTTCTAGTGTATTTTAGAGAGTCAGGAATTCCTGAGTTGTGTGATTTACATGAAGGATCAGGCACATTTTCATTATTTTCCTCATGGAAGCACTGGATTTAATCTGCATAGTCAGTAAACTGAAGATTTCACAGCTTTAACAGTGTTTGATTACAAGAATGGTAATTTTGTACTTCATCAAGTGTTAAACAAAACGACAGCAAACAAAATAACAAGATCAAACTAAATTTAGTTTCCCAAAATAATCTCACTATTTTCTGGGAAGTTAATTTTCTAAGATGTTATGCAATAGCTTAATGGAAAGAAAATCAGGTAAAAGATATCTTTTTCAGTATTTTAAATAGGGAGCAAAAGTCAGGCAATGCAGTTAATATTTCCATACTCATATCTTCTCTTTTGGCTAAATATCAAAGTATTTCCAACATTTGTGAAGGAATTTGGCCAAGATAAAGGAAATAAAAGTGTGAAAAATAATACCAGTCCATTTTTTTTTTAGTATCTCAGTGTTTTAATAATTAACAAAATGCATTCCTTAAGAAGAAGATTGTACTTGAGAGTATTTGATAATACTACAGAAATAGAAAAGACTGTCTTTTAATTGTCTATACTTTAGAGATAGCCATACAAATACATATTAAAAATAAAAACATATGACATTAAAAATATAATTCACAATGCAATCACTATTTTAGAGTAAATTGAGGCTGAATGTGGTGACTCATGCCTGTCATCACAGCACTTTAGGAGACCAAGGTGGGTGAATCATTTGAGGCCAGGAGTTTGAAACCAGCCTGGTCAACATGGTGAAACCCAGTGTCTACTAAAAATGGAAAAATTATCCAGGCATGGTGGCGCATGCCAGTAATCCCAGCTACTCAGGAAGCGGAGGCACAAGAATCACTTGAACCCAGGAGGTGGAGGTTGCAGTGAGCTGAGATGACACCACTGTACTTCAGTCTGGGCAACAGAGCAAGACGGTTTCACAAAAACAAACAAACAAACAAAAGTTTTAGAGTAAATTGGACAATTAAAGTTATTAGTTGGAGAATACATTCATACATGGAGAGTACAAATTAAAGCTTTCTAATGCAGCTTTTGGTAGCACTAATATTAAAGAGTGGTAATTAGCACAGAAAACAGAACTCAGAAAGTATTTCATTTCTTGAGAGACAATTCATCTATGATTTTGGCAAATGCTAGTGTAATATTTCATGTTGTTAACTTAATGTTAACAAATATGTACATTTGACATATTGATATACATATATATTTAGTTAACTTGGTAAGTAGAGTGTGGAGTTAATTTTTAGATGAAAAATCACTAAAATGCAATGTTATACTCATCAAAGGATCATAATAAGATATATAAAGCAATCTTTATTCTACTTTGTGTCCATTATTCAGTAGCATATATTTTTATTCCTCATCTCCCAAATTCTGAATGTAAGTGATCTTACAACTTAATATAAGTTTTAATGAAAACACAGGAAATAGCTTTGGGTTGTAACTTTATGCTTGGGCATAATTATTGTCACATTTATGTGACAAAATGCTTGGATGTATTATTCATTGCTATAATTATTAAACACACATGGCACATTATATGCATATATTTAATTTTGTCATAAAAGGAATCACATGTGAATGTGAATTTCACAGATGTGGAATGGAGATGGAAAGAAGCTGAGAAGTGACAGAGGTTTCTTTGAACCAGGTCTGTGTGCTACCAAGATCAACAGTAACCTCCATAACCTGCTCTGTCTTATAAGACACATATAGAATTAAACTGATAGTAGTAATAAATCTTCAAGCAAATATATTTTTTCTGTAATGTACTATGAGAAGAGTTGGCCCTCTGATTTTATAACTGTGATTCCACTGCTTTGCACAAAATAGTACACATAAAAAACAGAAGCCTTTCTCATTTTATAATTTCAGAAAATAAAAAATTGGTTTTGAAGTGATTTTTCCAATGAAAAACAAGTATATCTAGTATTATTAGAAGGACTCAGTAGAAAGAGCACCATAATTCCAAAGTCTCCTGTCTTCCTGATTTACAAATATTAAGATAAATATTAAATAATAATGCAAATTTTCCTATAGAAACAAGTAACAAAGTGTCCATATACATTCCTAGAATCCAATAGAGGATGTATTTTATTTTACTATCAGAAGAAGAAATTTTTGGTAGTTGTTTTAAAACTGATACCGTATTCCCAAGTAGCCTATGACTATTTAATCATAGAATTTTAGTTATATGAAACTTTTAAAGAATCTTAGGCATCATTTGATACACAGCTTTTCTGGTCCTTAAAATTTTTCTGATATTTCCTTTCTTGTCTTCTTTTCCTTCTTTTTGTCTCTCTGTTCTTCCTCTTATTTTCCCATAAACTGTTTCTTATTGTGAAAAATGGTGATAAAAAAATCTTATAACCATTACTTTAATGTGGCTTTATCTTTGAGTGCAGGGCATCATTACCATGAGGCTTAACTATAGAGAGACAGCTGTTCTGAATTAGGTAGAACATTACTTTTTTCAGTTCAGTTCAGTTAAGTCAAAGTTGTGAAAATCAATTACAGATGTTTGAGATCCTGGACATCATAACTCTTTAGCACTTTTTGTTTATGCCACTCATTTGGAATAAAGCATATGCTACTTTATATTTTAAATAATTTTATAGGCCTTTTGGTCTGCATTTTATTATAAACTTCATTGCCAACACAATTCAAACTTCCCAACAGATTGTTACATTTAGCCCCATATACAATATATGTTCTATACATATTTGTTGCTTGAACACAATTTAAAACAACCCAGATATATTAAGTAGCCTTCTGTAGGGCCTCAAATAAGAGCAATAGGTGTTCTTACGTAAAATAATCATAAAACGAATGTTCAAGGGGTTTTAGATGTATTGGGAAGAAAAACATGTACTATAAATGTGATGCAAAGTTGCCTAGAGAGAGTATTTACTAAGATTAATAAATCATTAATAAAGTATTACTATTTATTGCTTTTGTCAGAAGACATTTCATTGATAGACTCTGAAGGTAATACTTAGTAAATGGCCAATAAATGTTGCCTAGCAGTAATGTTTTTAAACAGGTGAACAAATGAAAGGACCGTAAGACTCAACGTTAAAGATAACTTAGGCAAGTTATCTGATTCAATTAAAACACAATTTGCATAATGTTGAAGGGAGATAAATTTGCCTAAAATTTTAATTATTAATATTACGTGATCAAAGACTGTGTAGAAATCAGTGAAATTGTCCACAGAGATGTCCACATCTTAATTTCTTAGAGTCTGTGAGTAGGGAAGAAGGGACTTTGCAGGTATGATTAAAAGTATAAACCTTGAGACAGGGAGACTAACTTGGATTATCTGGATGGCTACTGTTAAATCACTTGAGTTCTTAATAACAGAGAACCCTTCCTATCTGTGATTGATGAGCAATGTGACTGTTGAATAAGAGTCAGAGGGATGTGCTGTTCTTGACTTCAGAAATGAAGAAAGTAAGTCATGAGCCAAGTAATGGAGGCAGCCTCTGGAAATAGAAAAGTCAAGGAAACAGATTCTCCTTTAGGAAGGACGCAGCCCTGTCTAGCTCCTGTTTTATGGTATTTTAAAAGTGCTACCTTCATGGTAATTTGTTATAGCAGCAATGGAAAACTATTCAGTATTACGTGCCATTCTATGTGGTTAAAATTAATTTATCAGATTATAGAGAACTAATAAAGCTTTTTAATCAAGGCAGTGATTTTACTTAATTTCATATGTATTAGGAACATGAAATTACTTTGCCTTTAACATTTAATGCAAATGAAATTAGACTTAGAAAAATCAAGTTTCCAGAAGAAAGAGAAAATTATTATTATATACAGGAAATATATTTTGCCTTTAAATATAAATTGGAAACTCCAGTATAACATTTACAGATGAGAAAATATATTTGATATAATTTATAACTGCTTAAAATAAATTATTATAGAAGGTAGCTATTTTTTCTTCTGATATTTTGTTATATTTCTAAACAGTATGCAGAGTTGAAAGAAGTTTAGACTAAAAACTTGTATCATCAAAACCTAAATCCTATTATTGATATTGTTATATATGCTTTATCACAGATCTATTCATCCACCTATCAACTGTTTTTGATTTAATACATTTCAAAGAAAATTACAGACATCAGTACTACAATATTTTAGAATTTTTTTTATCATTAGCTACAGTTCTATATTTGTTTAAAGTTATTTTGTGGAAAATTTACAAAAAGTAAAATGCACTTATTGTAACTGCATATATGCTGAGATTTTTCAAATGCTAACTTCTGTTAAAATTCCATCAGCATACAGAATATTACCATCTTCTAAAAAGCTCCCCCACATTTTACTGTGTGAGGAATCAGCCTGAATCAGCTCATAAGAGCTAATTATGTATATCTTTTCCCAAATTCGGTTTGCTGACATCAATTTGGTAGCTTACAATTGATCGTGGTGATGGCGGTAGTATTCACACCAAGGAAATACAGAAATACTTCAAATGTAAATTCCCTCCTTATTCCTCACCTTCCTGAAATAACTCATGCAGTTCCCGCCCGCCTTCCACCCCCGCCAGCCCCAGCCAAATTAACTTTGCCTGGGCTAGCATTTCATTAAAATGGCATCGTATAGTATGACTACTTTGAATAAATTAACATTGACTCATCTAAATAACTTTTAGATCTATCTTTGCAGCTGTTTGTATCAGTAGTTTGTTTCCTTTTATTGATGATTACATCTCTAGTATATGAATGAACCAGTTCATTAAGTCATTCTCATGCTAATGGACATTTGGGCTATTTCTAGTTATTGGTTGTTATGAATAAAGCTTCTATGAATATTCTTTTACAAATGTTTATAAATATATTTAAATACTATGATAAATATTTAGAATTGCTGGGTCCTGTGGTAGGTGTATGTTTAATTAATAGGAAAATGCCAGACCTTTGCTAAGGTGGTTGCGACATGCTACATTCCCATTGACAATGCATGGTAGTTACAGTTGCTCCATGTCACCTCCAACGTTTGATGCTGTCAGTCTTTTAATTTTAGACATCTTAATTGGGTGTGTATCGTTGCCATTTTTCAGTGTAAAATTTGATTTTGCTTATGACTAATGCTGTAAAATAGCTTTTAATTTGTTCACTATTTGCATGTTATCTTTTGTGAGGTTTCTGCTAAAAATACTTGTGTTTTTTATTGGATTAGGTATCTTAATTATTATTTCTTAGTTGTAGGAGTTCATTTTATAACAATCATTTACATGTTTTTTTTTAATTTTCTTCTATTGCCTTCTTCATTGCCAAAAATCTCTAGTACAATATTGATATGAGTGAAAAGAGTGGACATCCTTTCCTTGTTCTCAATCTTGGAAAAATACAATTACTATTTCCACATTAATTATGATGTTAGCCAGAGGTTTTCCATATTTGCACTGTAACATATTGAAAAAATTTCTTTTTCCAGTTTGATAAGAGGTTTAATCATTAGTGTTTAATTTTTTACAAAAGTATTTTGCAAATATTGATAAGATCTTATGATTTGTTTATGGTAAACTGACAAATTATACTTCTCCATGTTTATAGGGTATCAACTGATACTATGTTTTAAGAATACAATGTAGATTAATTAAATAAAAGTAATGAACATAGCCATTAGCTCAAATATTTATTTCTTTATTTATTTTGTGTTGGAGAACATTTGAAATTTACTAACAGAAATTTTTAAATACACAATGCACTATTAACTATATTCACTATGATGTGTAATAGATCTAAAAAAAACCCCAAATTTAGTATTCTTGTCGAAGTCTTTGTATTCCTTGGCCATCAACTTCCATTTCTCTCCACCCCTAAGCCTCTGGTAACCACCATTTTGTTCTCTGCAGCCATGATTTCAATTGTTTTAGATTCTACGTGTAAATGTGTCCGAGAGATTTTGGTACGTTCTATCTTAGTTCTCATTGGTTTCAAAGAACATCTTTTTTTCTGCCTTAATTTCACTAATTCCAAGTAGCCATTCAGGAGCAGGTTGTTCAGTTTCCATGTAGTTGTGCAGAATTGAGTGAATTTCTTAATCCTGAGTTCTAATTTGATTTCACTGTTGTCTGAGAGACTGTTTGCTATGATTTTCGTTCTTTTGCATTTGCTGAGGAGTGTTTAATTTCCAATTATGTGGTCATTTTTAGAGTAAGTGCGATGTGGTACTGAGAAGAATATGTAGTCTGTGGATTTGGGGTGGAGAGTTCTGTAGATGTCTATTAGGCCACTTGGTTCAGCGCTGAATTCAAGTCCTGGATATCCTTGTTAGTTTTCTGTCTTCTTGTTCTAATATTGACAGTGGGGTGTTAAAGTCTCCCACTATTATTGTGTGGGAGTCTAAGTCTCTTTGTAATTCTCTAAGAACTTGCTTTATGAATCTGGGTGCTCCTGTATTGGGTGCATATATATTTAGGATAGTTAGCTCTTCTTGTTGCATTGATCTCTTTACCATCGTATAATGCCTTTCTTTGTCTCTTTTGATCTTTGTTTAAAGTCTGTTTTAGCAAAGACTAGAATTACAACCACTGCTTTTTTTTTTCTTTCCATTTGCTTGGTAAATCTTCCTCTATCCCTTTATTTTGAGCCTATATGTGTCTTTGCATGTGAAATGGGTCTCCTGTATACAGCACACCAATGGGTCTTGACTCTATCGAATTTTCTGGTCCATGTCTTTTAATTATAGCATTTAGCCCATTTACTTTTAAGGTTAATATTTTTAAGTGTGAATTTAATCCAGTCATTATTATGCTAGCTGGTAATTTTGCCCATTGGTTGATGCAGTCTCTTCATAGCATAGATGGTATTTACAATTTGGTATGTTTTTGCAGTGGCTTGTCAGGCAAGATTGGTGGTGACAAAATCTCTCAACATTTGCTTTTCTATAAAGGATTTTATTTCTTCTTCGCTTATGAAGCTTAGTTTGGCTGGATATGAAATTCTGGGTTGAAAATACTTTTCTTTAAGAATGTTGAATATTGGTGCCCACTCTCTTCTGGCTTATAGGGTTTCTACTGAGAGATATGTTGTTAGTCTGATGGGCTTCCCTTTGTGGGTATTTTTCAACTTGGTTCCATTCTCCCTGTCACTTTGAGATGCATCAATCAAACTTAGATTTGGTCGTTTTACATAGTCCCATATTTCTTGGGGGTTTTGTTCATTTCTTTTCACTCTTTTTTCTCTAATCTTCTCACTTCATTTCATTGAGTTGATCTTCAGTCTCTTACATTGTTTCTTCCACTTGATTGATTTGGCTGTTGATACTTGTATATGCTTAATGCAGTTCTTGTGCTGTGTTTTTCAGCTTCATCAGGTCATTTATGTTCTTCTCTAAACTGGTTATTTTAGCAATTTGTTTAACCTTTTTTTAACGTTCTTAGCATTCTTGCATTGAGTTAGAACATGACCCTTTAGGTTGAAGGAGTTTGGTATTACCCACCTTCTGAAGCCTACTTCTGTCAGTTTGTCAAACTCATTCACATTCCAGTTTTGTTCATTGAGGGCGAGGATTTGTGATCCTTTGGAAGAAAAGATTTACTCAGGTTTTTGTCATTTTCAGCCTTTTTGTACTGGTTTCTCCCCATCTTTGTGGATTTATCTACCTGTGGTCTTTGATATTGTTGACATTTGGATAGATTCTCTGAGGGGATGTTCTTTATGCTAATGTTGATGCTATTCCTTTCTGTTTGTTCCTTTTCCTTCTAACCGTCAGGACCCTCTGCTGCAGGTCTGGAGTTTGCTGGAGGACCACTCTGGACCCTGTTTGCCTGGGTATCACAAGCGAAGGGTGCACAACAGCAAACATTGTTGCCTGTTCCTTCCTCTGGAAGCTTTGTTCATGAGGGGCACCTGCCAGATGCCAGCCCGAGCTCCCCAGTGTGAGGTGTCTGTCAGCCCCTACTGGGAGGTTCCTCTCAGTCAGGATACACAGGGGGTCAGGGACCTGCTTGAGGAGGCAGTCTGTCCCTTATTCTAGCTTGAATGCTGTGCTAGGAGATCTGCTGATACCTTCAGAGCTGTCAGGCAGGGACAGTTAATTCTGCTGAAGCTGCACCCACAGCCACCGCTTTCCCCAGGTGCTCTGTCCCAGGGAGATGGGGGCTTTATCTGTAAGTCTCTAACTTGGTCTGCTGCCTTTTTTTCAGAGATGTCCTGCCCAGAGAGGAGGAATCTAGAGAGGCTGTCTGGCTGCAGCAGCCTTGCTGAGCTTTGGTGGGCTCTGCCCAGTTCAGATTTCTTGGCTGCTTTGTTTACACTGTGAGGGTAAAATCACCTCCTCAAGGCTCAGCAATGGCAGACCCCCTCCTCCAACCAAGCTCTGGCATCCCAGGTCAACTTCAGACAGCTGTGCTGGCAGAGAGAATTTCAAGCTAGTGTATCTTAGCTTGCTGTGTTGTGTGGGAGTGGGACCTGCTGAGTCAGACTACTTGGCTCCCTGGCTTCAGCCCCTTTGCAAGAGAGTAAACAGTTCTGTCTCACTGGTGTTCCACATGCCACTGGGGGTTGGGGGGAAACTAACTCCTGCTGCTAGCTCGGTGTCTGCCCAAACGGCCACCTAGTTTTGTGCTTGAAACCCAGGGCCCTGGTGGCATAGGAACCAGAGGGGATTTCCTGGTCTGCCAGTTGCTATCACCATGGGAAAAGCACAGTATGGACCTGAATGCACCTTTCTTCCTGGTACAGTTTCTCATGGTTTCCTTTAGCTAGGGGAGGGAAATCCCCTGACCCCTTGTGCTTCCCAGATGAGGTGACACCCCACCCTTTGTCAGCTCCTCCTCTGTGAGCTTCACTCACTGTCTAACCAGTCCCAGTGAGAAAAACCTGGTGCCTTAGTTGGAAATGCAGAAATTACCCGCGTTCTGCATTGATCTTGCTGGGAGCTGCAGATCAGAGCTGTTCCTATTTGACCATCTTGCCAGTAACCAACTGTACTCTTTAATTTTTTTTAAATGTTAAGGCAGCCTTATTTTTCTAAAATTAACCCTACTTGATCTCAATATATTATTCCTTTTATATATTTCCAGATTATATTTGCTAATGTTTTTAACTATTTTTACATATATACAGAAAGAATATTTTTATTTCTGGTTATATTGGACTTATGATTTGGCAGTATCTTTTCCCTGTATATTTTCTAAATGGTTTGAGTAGAATTGGTATTATTTCTTTTATAAGTATTTGATGACATTTACCAATAAATCTGTCTATTACTGTACAGTTTCTTTCTGGCAGTTTATTTTTTACATGTAGCAAATTTAATAGATATAAGGCTTTTAAAATTTTCTATTTCTTCAGTCATTTTACTAGGTTGTGTCTTTATAGGGATTTATGCATTTCATCTTTATTTTCAAATATATTGGCATAAAATTATCCACAGTATTATTGTATTACACTCTTAATATTTCCCAGATATGAACTCATAACATTCTTTTATCCCTAACTTTTCAGTCTTCTTGGAATTAGTATTAAACTTGCAACCACAAATTCCCATCTATAATTCTCAAATTTTACTCAAGTTCTAGTATATCTACATATACTATAAATAGTAAGAGATAATATTTTACTTTTTGCTTTAGATGATCTATGTTTTTATAAATAAATAGAAAAGATAAAAAGGTTTACCGAAATATTTGCCATTTTTTATGTTCCTCATTTCTGGCTTAAAGAATTTCCTTCAAAATTTCCAGTTCAGATCCAATAGAAAGAACTCTCTCAGGTAGCTTTTATATGAAGATTAATCCATTACAATTTCAGTCTTAGTGGATGTATTTGCTTAGCATACAATTCTTGTTTCAAAGTTCATTCCTGCCATTATGTTACTGATGTTTTACCAGTGTTATTTGGACTTGATATTTTCTGTTGAAATTGGCTTTCATTCAGAGATTGTTTCTCTGTGTGAAATGTCAGCCTTCTATAGCCGTTTTCAAAATTTTCCTTTAGTGCTTGTTTTGAAGTAGCTTGATTGTGATGTGTTCAGACATTACGTTATTTGGATTAACCTGCTTGTTCAATTTTCCTTTATCTGAAGTTTGTTAATACATAACTTATTTAGAGGTCAGTTAGAGACTCAAAGAAAGTTACACCAATAATTTGGCAATATCTTCTTGACTATTTTCTTCCTGGGATTCTCCCCTCTCTTTTTTGGCCACATTATTTGCTCTGAACTTTTGCCACTGAAGTTTCATCTCCCTAGAGTAGCATCTGTTGCAGGCTGACATTAGACTCAGAGATACAGGAATTGATAACTTATCCTTCCTATTCCCTCTTCTAAGTATCATCTCCTGGATATATTTGCTCACATTTCTGAGTGTTTAGGTAATTGTTTCTTCATCTGCTCCTAGATATTATAGTTATCTGTTAGAGGAAAGGGTATAATAGGGACCACTCAGTCATACTGCAGCAGAAATTCAATGCTAGGAATTTTTAATAAAGAAATAAACCATCAAAATCTGTAACTTTGGTAGTGAATAAAATTCAAACTAATAAACTTATTTTGTACTTCTGCTGGGCTCACTGATCTGGAAATACAACCAATTTCATACTCAATATAAAAGGAATGATAATATAAAGAAACTATCTAGTGATTTCCTTTGAGAGGTTTTACTTTTCATAAAGGCAGTTTGAAGACCATCCTAGATAATAATAGTTTCATTTCATTGTAATGAACAAATTTGACCACTCTTTTTCTTCTCAACTTCCCTACAACTTACCACTTCTCTCCTTTTACAAAGAAGAAACTATAAAATATAAAATCAATTGGACTATCATAATATGATTATGGAATAGCCTGCAAACCGTCCCAGTACAACTAGGTCAAATAGATTCAGAAAACAGTTTCTAAGCATCTTTGCTAAGATCAGTACCAAAAATATTAATTATTTTGAGGGAATTACATTTTAGTAGCTAAAGGATGACAGACATATACTGGAATATTTTTAGTTTACCAAGTAGTGCTATGAGAATAATAAACACATAATTCTATAGAAACACATATATAGGGCACCAAACCCAAAGTTGTCAGGAGGGAAACAGGTATGTTTTTTATGTCTTACATTGCTGTATGATCAAATAACTGAGTCCTCACAGATTTTTAAAGTTAATCACCTTTAGAATTGAGGCTTTCTGACTTCTATGTCATTGCTCTGGTATCGCAGACAATATCTTCCCTGACCACAATAAAATTGTACTTCCCTTCCTGATGCTCACTTTGTCTCCTTAGTTTTATTTCTTTTCCCTGAGATGCTTACTATTCTCTAAAATACTACATATTTCCTTCCTTTTCCCCTTACTCTGCCAACCAGAATACATGTTGCGTGATCATAGGACATTTTTATCTGTTTTATTCTCTACTCTGTCTATATTCTTAAAACAGTGTCTGAAATATAGCAGGTTTTCAATAAATATTTCCATGTGAATCAATCTGATAAATGTTGTGAGTAATAAATAGTGGGCAATAAGACTTGAACAATTTTCAAGTAGTACATGATGTAGCACCACAATGCTTGACTCACATATTTGGAACTTGTTCTATATGTGATGGGAAATCATCAGAAAGAAGAAAATCACCTGTTTACATGAATTACTGTCACAAATGTAGAAATAATAGATCTAAAGGGGCAAAAACGAGGTTATTTCTATTAATTGAGAAAACCTTCAAATTTACAGCGTCATTATAAAATTTATTTTCAATAGAGAATATAGAGTTTTGTGAAAGAGTAGTAAAAACTTAAAATGCTAATCCTTGAAGATTCACCTTTTGTGAGTAATGCAAATTCTGCTTTAAGTAAATTCTGCCGTAATAGTTAAGAAATTAGGAGTGTTCCTAAACTTTAAATTATGTGAGAATATTCTGGAATCTGAGGGAGCAAAAATAAAATTAGAGGAATGCAGTTGACAGGGCAGAGAACAGTATCTGGAGAAGCACAGAGGTACAGAAGTGTATGAACTGCTTGGTGAACCAAACCTGTTTTTATTTATAAATAAAAGATCCATGTAGAAAAATGCAGATCTGTTAGATTATTAAGCAACTATCACTTATGTACGTCTTTATTTGTATTCGGCATATATTTGTTAAGCATAAATTTGTCACTATTCTCCATTTCAGGAATACAGTAATGGGTAAATAGTTTGACACAGACTCTGATTTTAGGAGATTTACATTTTAGACATTTCCACAATTATTGATGCAAATATACATTTCCAGGCTATAATAAGTGTGCCGATAATCTAATATGTAATAAAACAGGGATACAATACCTAATATTGATGGTTAGAAAATAAGTACCTGAGGAAATAAAATATCAACTAATCTAGACTATATTAAGAGAAATTAAGAGTAAAGGAAATACAGATAGGGTACTTGAATGCAGAAGACAAACTATTTGTAAAGTTTCCATGTTTGGAATATTTAAATAACTCAAGAGTGGTAGATGATTAATGCCTAGAGAGTGGCTAAAAAACAGATATATGATATGAAGCAGTATGTAAGGCCTAGGCTATATAGAAGTGTCAGAATCCATACAATGATATGGGCTGTACTCTAAATAGAATGAGAAGTATTAATGCTTTAGATGCCAACCTTAGGAGTTGAACACCACCGTTATCATAATAATGACTAGTGAAGTATTAAAAGCTGAGAGTCAGACAGTTGTCAAGCATAGTCCTGGCCATACCTCCTTGGAATTTATCTTAAATTTATTAAGCACCTATGATATAAGACATTACTCTAAGCTTAGACTAATGGACAAAGTAGTTGAAGATCTTGCCCTTTTGAAACCCATATTCTCTTTGGAGAGATGCATTTGATGAGAAAAAATTGAATGCTGCTTGTTTTAATCTTAAAACCTATATTATCATTGTTTCGTGTTCCAAAGAAACATAATACGCTCAGAAAAATTAATATAACAAATATAGTACTCAAAAAAAGCAAAAACAAACAAAAAACAGTATGGCTCTTAAGGAAGTATTGCTTTAGGTGTTAAAATTTGAGGGAAAGAGTGTGGATAGTGGGAAGTGTCACACAACACAAAAATTGCTTAAAATTCATCTTTAGAAATCTCCATGTATAATATATATTCGAACTTTACAAGTTGGAATTTAAGGGAAAAATTGTATAGATATAAAATGAACATTTAGCAATGGAAAATAAAGGAGTTATTTATCTTATGTAGCTAAAAGTAGATACAGTTAAAGATCAGACCAATAGCATAAATGATTGTAAAGTTCTAGAAAAACAAAGTTGGGCAGTCCTTGTGCTTCAGCCTCCTGAGTAGCTGTAGTTCCAGGTGTGTGCTGCCACCATGCCTGGCTTTTTTTTTTTTTTTTTTTTTTTTTTTTTTTGTATTTTTTGTAGAAACGTGGTTTAGCCATGTTGGTCAGGGTGGTGTCAAACTGCCGAGCTCAAGTGATCTGCCCACCTCAGCCTCCCAAAGTCCTGGGATTATAGGCGTGAGCCACTGTGCCTAGCTAGCAAAGACATTTTGAAGTAAACATGTAAATGTGTGCTGCTTTGTTCAGTTTATCATGTTACCTATAACGCTGCCTGTTTCATTGGAGCAAAAGACAACTCTATCACATCCAAGTTCTACTAAAATGCCGCATCATTTGAACCTTATAGCCCATCAGATACAATTTTGCTTTAAGTGCCTGTGGCAGATGTGAACTTTTTTTTCTAATAAGGCTTGATAGAAGAATTGCAATGTTTGGAACAAGGTCATGCTGTATTTAGCCAACAATATTCTTCATTTAAAAAGAAGCTCCTGGCTTGCTGCTGCTAGTAGGTCACTACTTCTAGTGCATAGAGACTGAATGCTCAAGAAAATGTAACCAAGTACATATGCAACCTGAGCTATCCATCACAAATTAAGTGTTGTCTGATATACTTAATCATAAAGGTGGACATGAGAGGAAGCTTTTGAATGTGTATAAGCATTTCATTTTTACCCAGAAATGGTGTAATAGACCTTGATATAGTATGACGAATCCTGGAAAGTTCAGGAAGACACAAATGAATTAATAGGTATCTCATGTCTATGTATATCTATAGTTTCAAGGAGAATTTTCTAGGATGAGTTGATGGAGAAAGAAGAATGTATGAGCCTGGTTTATGAAATAAAATTAAAGGTATAATTACTCAAACTGATAATAAACTCCTATAACAGAGTTCTACTCATTTATGTGCATGAATCAACAGATTAGAATTTCCCTCACCAAAGATTATTTTAGCCATGGAGCGTTACATAAAGTTTTACCTGGCCACTAAGCCCAGCCTATGACCATGCCCAATTGCTGAACATAGCGAGTGGCCACACCTAAGCAAGAAGCCCGGCCAGTGGCCCTGACCAATCATGGAGCATAGTCTGTGTTCCTATTAAACTAGGGAGTCAAGCTGGTGACCATAACTCACAGCAGAAAATAGCATGAAGCCACACCCAACTGTGGAGCACATGCAACCAGAGATCTCCTTTGATAGTAGAACCCAGCCTGCAGTCCTGCTTGCATGTGGAGTCCAGCCAGATACACCAATGAGCTAAAAATGGCTTCCCACCTGACCAGGAGTGATTGCAGAACTTACCTGTGGCCCCACCCGATCATCTAGGACGTGACCCTTTCTAGAAAAGAGATTAGCTTGTAAACTTGCATGACTAGAGGTGATTGAAAAGCTCAGCTATTGGCCTCACTGAACCAGGAAGCTCAGGCAGTGGTCGTACCAGAATACAGAACTCAGCCAGATGACACCTAACTATAAAACCCAGACAGCAGCCCTACACAACCTTAGAGCATGGACAGCAGACCTGAACAACTACAAGCCCTGAGATCAAGCCTCTTCTTCTCACAGAATTTACCAGCTGGCCTGACTTCAAACTATACCACAAGGCTGTGGTAACCCAAACAGCATGATACTGATACAAAAATCAGAGGCATAGACCAATGGAACAGAATAGAAATCTCAGAAATAAGAATGCACATCTACAGCTATGGAATCTTCGTCAAACCTGACAAAGGCAAGCAACAAGGAAAGAATTCCCTATTTAATAAATAGTGCTGGGAAAACTGGCTTGCCATATGCAGAAAACTGAAACTGGGCCACTTCCTTACACCTCATACAAAAATTAACTCAAGATGGATGAAAGACTTAAATGTAAAACCAAAACTATAAAAGCCTTGAAAGAAAATCTAGGCAATAACATTAAGGGCACAGGTGCAGGCAAAGATTTAATTATGAAAAGTGCAAAAGCAATTGCAACAGAAGCTAAAATTGACAAGTGGCATTTAATTAAACTAAAGAGCTGCTACACAGAAAAAGAAACTATCATTGGCTGGGCGTGGTGGCTCATGCCTGTAATTCCAACACTTTGGGAGGTCAAGATGGGTGGATCACTTGAGGTCAGGAGTTCGTGTCCAGTCTGGCCAAAATGGTGAAACCCAGTCTACTAAAAATACAAAAATTAGCCTGGAGTGGTGACATACACCTGTAATCCCAGCTACTCGAGAAGCTGAGGCTGGAGATTTGCTTGAACCCAGGAAGCGGAGGTTGCAGTGAGCCAAGATTGCACCACTCTGATCTCCAGCCTGGGTGACAGAGTGAGACTCCATCTCAAAAAAACAAAAAAAAAAGAAAACGATCATCAGAGTGAACAGGAAACCTATAGAATGGGACATTTTTGCAATCTATCCATCCGACAAAGGTCTAATATCTACACTCTTCAAGGAACTTAAACAAATTTACAAGAGAAAAACAACCCCCTTAAAAAGTGAGCAAAGGACATGAACAGACACTTCTCAAAAGAAGACGTTTATGTGGCCAACAAACACTTGAAAGAAATCTCATCATCACTGATTATTAAAGAAATGCAAATCAAAACCACAATGAGATATTATGTCATGCCAGTCAAAATAGTGATCATTCAAAAGTCAAGAAACAATAGATGTTGGTGAGGCAGTGGAGAAATAGAAACACTTTTAGACTGCCTGTGAAATTGTAAATTGGTTCAAACACTTGACAGTGTGGCAATTCCTCACAGTCCTAGAACCAGAAATACCATTTGACCTAGCAATCCCATTAATGGGCATATACCCAAAGAAATAGAAATAATTGTTATAAAAATACATGCCCATGTATGTTCACTGCAGCATTATTCACAATAGCAAAGACATGGAATTAACCCAAATGCCCATCAGTGATAGACTTGATAAAGAAAATGTGGTACATATATACCATGGAATACTATGCAGCCATTGAAAGGTACAAGATCATATTCTTTTCAGGGACATGATTTGAGCTGGGAGCAGTTATCCTCAGCAAATTAATACAGGAACAGAAAACCAGATACTGCATGTTCTCACTTCTAAATGGGAGCTGAACAATGAGAATACATGGACTCAGAGAGGGGAACAACCCATACTAGGGCCTGCCAGAGAAGCAGAAGGAGGGAAAACATCAGGCTAAACAGCTAATGCATGCAGGGCTTAATATCTAGGTGATGGGTTGATAGGTGCAGCAAACCACCATGGCACACGTTTACCTATGTAAGAAGCCTGAACATCCTGTACATGTATCCAAAAACTTAAAATAAAAATAATAAATAAAATCAAAAAGAAGATTTCCACGTAGGTTGAACCTGAAAATATCTAGACCAAGACAATGTCAAGAACCTTATTCCATATATTTATTCTACAAATTTCATGGGTCAGAACTTACATTAATTCTTTACTTCATTTAGAGTTCATTTTTGTGAATGGTTTAAGATAGGATGCAATTTCAATTATTCAGTTTGTTTGCTTTTTGGATATTCAGTTTTCCCGATACCACTTGTTGAAGAGACTACTTTTCTCATCGTGTATTCTTGGCACCTTCTTCAAATATTAATTCAGTGTATATGCAAATATTTTATGCCAGCACTATTGTGTTTGATTATGATAGCTGTGTATGTATTTGAAAATCAGGTAATGTAATGCTCCCAGCATTGTTCTTTCTCAAGATTGCTTTGGCTATTTGAAGTCTTTGTGTTTCTGTACAAACATTTTAGGATTATTTTTCTATTTCTGTGAAAAATGCCATTGTAACTTTTATAGGAATTGTACTGCATCTATTGAAGACTTTGGGCAATTCAGGCATTTTAGTAATATTAATTCTTTTAGTCCACAAACATGAAATACCTTTCCATTTATTTGTTTCTTCTTCAATTTATTTTGTTAATATTGTTTAGATTTCAATTACAATTACAGCTGTTTTACATCCTTCATCAAATTTATTCCTAAGTTTTTTATTATTTTTGATGCCACTATAAATAGTAATCTTCTCTTAATTACTTTGTCAAATAGTTAATTGTTAGTTTATAGAAATGCAACTTATTTTGTATCTCACAACTTTACTAAATTTATTAGTTTTAACAGCTTTTTAAATGTGTTCTTTAGAATACACTTAAATACAAGAAAATTGGCTTATTGTTGTGAATTATCAAGGAATTGTGTATCAAAACAATGAATTATTACTTCACACTTGCTTGTATGCCAATTATTAAAAAGTCAAGAGATAAATGTTAGTGAGGATGTGAAGAAAAGGGAACACTTGTGCAGCATTAGTGGAAATGTAACTTGATGCAGCTATTATAGAAAACAGTATGGTGATTCCCTAAAAAAATAAAAAATGGAACTACCACATGATCTACCAGTTCTACTTCTGAGTATATATCTAAAGGAAATAACAATTTTGAAGAGATATCTGGACTCTCGTGTTCATTACAGCATTATTCAGAATAGCCAACACATGGAAACAACTTAGGTGTCTATCAATGGATGAGTGGATAAAGAAAATAGAATATATATATATATATATATATATACACGTATAGAATATACATACATACATATATATGTATGTATGCACACATGTGTTTTTGTGTGTATGTGTGTATGTGTGACTGTTCAGTTACAAAAAGTAAATCCTGCCATTTGCAACAACATGGATCAATGTGTAGATTGAGCCCATTACTCTAAGTGAAATTAGTTAAATACTATACAATCTCACTTATATGTGGACCCTAAAAAAGTCTAACTCATAGAAACAGAGTAGAATGTTCCTTGCCAGAGGCTATAGGTTGAGAAAAACAGCTCTACTTTGGTCAAAAGATACAAATTTTCACTTACAAGATGAAGTCTGAGTATGTAACATACACCATGATAACTGTAGTTAAGAATACTGTATCATATACTTAAAAGGTGCTGAAATGGTAGATTTTAAATGTTCTCTTCAAAAAAGAATGATAATTATGTGAAGTTATGGATATGTTTACTAACTTAATTGTAATCATTTTATACTATGTAGAAATATAAAAATTATGGTGTATACCATAAACTTAAAAAATTTTATTTGTAAACGATACCTCAATAAAACTGAAGGAAAAAAATGCCACAAATAGCAGAAAGGAGAAAAAAAGAGGAAAAAAATGCCACAAATAGTTCATACACGTGAAATACACTGGCCCTACTATCGGGTGCAGTCCATCTGAATGAAAGATGATTGGTCCGTAAAAAATTTGGTTACAGTACTAAGACTAAGGGGAAACAATTCCCTAGATGGTTAGGTGTTGTCTGATATTATTTGGCATAAAAATTAAATTAGCAGCTAGAATATATTGCCATTTTCTCCCATTTATCCTATAGGCATTATATACAGGCTTCAATGAGAGATGAAATTGGAGGTGCTGTCTTTCACCTATTACACCAAATAAAACACAGAAAGAGTTTTGATTTCCTATCAGCACAAACCTTGGGTTGGTGAGTTTTGAATTTCTAGTACCCAAAGGAGGTTTAATGTCATTATGGAACATAATCATGGTTTTTTGAGTTGAAAGTCAAGATTGACCCATTTCTATTTTACATTCTTCATACTATTACACTCAATGAAATGGGACACTGTACTGGCCAGTGTTGTGGATCTTAAATAGCATAAAAAATTGAGTATTTCCTGTACTGGAAAATAGAAATGCTATGTCTTGGAGATTCACTGAGTTTCTTCCTTATACTGTGGTTAATGTACTTCATCTGTCAAGTGTATTCCCTGTGCGATTTGTTATTATTTGCCCCATCCTTAAGCATTGTGAACAAAGGAAACTTTTTGTATGGCAATAAACCATGTGTTTCATAAAAAAAAAAAAAAGTGGTCATGGGAAAACTGCATTAACCCAAAAGAGACAGGATTAATAAATGTCTGGGTCGTACATAGATAGAGGTTTGATTCGCCTCATTTACGAACATCTCTGGACACTGGTTGAATATGAGGAGAACACAGACTGGGTGCTACAATTATCATTTTGGCTCCATTGCCAGCTCTAGAAGAGAGATCTCTAGTTGCTTTGCTTTATCATTTAATTATTTCCTCTTTTTCCTTTGGTACCTTTTCTGCCTTTTCTGACCTGTGTTATTCAAGCTTCAACTATTTGTATTATACATATATACAGTATAATTTATATATGTGCACATTTGTTATGGTGATTCAGCTAATAAACTTTTACAAGGAAATGACTCCACTTGTACCTGACTCCAGCGCATGCATATTATATAGCTAACTAATCTTGGCTTTATCTTTCTTTTAAATAAAAATTATAAATGATCCGATCTCTACAACATCTCGTTTTAAACTTCATCCTTTTTATATTTTGTAAGTAACCTTAAGTTGAAAAGAGGAGGCAGAGATTTTAATATAATTTTAATACAATGGTCTATGGATATGACTTATTTTAATCTAATTTCTTTAAGGAAAGAAACTCTTGTTTCTTTTATAGCTACAGTTTGTTCTGTCCTTTCTGGTGATATTTTATCAAATAGCCCCTTTTAAGTAATAGATTTTAAATACTATTGTACTGTCAAAATTGGGCCTCAGACACGAAAACATATCATTTATGAGCTTTTCTAGCTATTCCAGAAATGTCATTCACATTTCCATGTGTAATAATTTCAGATTTGGGAAATACCTTTGAGTATTGCTCATACCTTTATCTTTAATGGAATTTGAAAAATTGTTAACTGACACTATTCCTGATTTCAACTTTTTCTTACTTTAATTGTCCCAATTTTGCCATGGCTTTGATGGATTATTTCTCCACCATCATATTAACTTCATTTGTGCCTATTCTTCTGACAATCTAGAACAACTACTTACATGGAAAAGAGTTGTGAGAACAAAAAGTCTTGTGATGCATTCAAAGACATTGCCACATTTTCTTAGGTTTGTATCTCTTTTTCATTTTTTTTTTTTTTTAGTTTTGTTTTGTGTGTGTGTTTGTTTTTTGTTTTTCGGTTTTTTTTTGTATCTCCTTTTCAAAAGACATTTTAATCACCTTATACTAATAATTTTCTGAGTAAATGAATTCATAACAAATATTAGCTTTTCTCTAATTTCTTATTTTCCTCATCAATATTTAAGGAGTATATTATTCATCAATTTGTAAATAGAGACCTCAGTTGATATCATATTATAGGTAAGCACCTAACATTTCAGATAGTGTATTTGTATAGTGGATTATACTACTTAATGTCTCATTACTTTTAAATTTTTAAAATTATTTTTAAATTTTATTTGGCTATGTTGATCATGACATTTTAAGCAATATTATTCTTTAAGTCACCAATGAAAGTCCGTCCTTTCTTTAGATTTCTTTGGTTTTAACCCATGATACTCATTCTGTTCCAAGATCCCATTTAAGTATACTGAATGATATGTAGTGCTCATGTCTTTTTAAGCTTCTCTTGGCTATGAGACTTTCTTATATAAGCCTTGTTTTTGATGCTTTGTAAGTTTAGTGGAGTACTAATCAGATATTGCATCAAATATCCATCAGTTGAAATTTTTCTGATTTTTAAAAATTTTTACAAGGGGGTAGTGAATTTTGGGAAGGAAATACATGTAAGTTATGAAATGTGTGGGCATGGACTCTATACTATTATCATTTAATGTCTGCAGGATCAGAAGTGATGACCTCTCTCTTATTTTCATTATAGGTAATTTGTTTCTTCTCTCTTCCTTGTATTGCCTAGGTAGAGGTTTAATACTTTTACTGATATATTCAAAGAACAATTTTTGTTTCATTTAACTGTTAATTTCTTGTTTTCAATTTCGTTGATATTTTCTTTTTTTACTTTTCTTTTTATTTATTTATTTATTTATTTATTTATTTATTTTTGAGAAGGAGTCTCACTCTGTCACCCAGGCTAGAGTGCAGTGGTGTGATCTTGGCTCACTGCAACCTCCACCTCCTGGGTTCAGGCAATTTTTCTGCCTCAGCCTCTTGAGCAGCTGGGACTACAGGCGTGTACCACCATGCCTGGCTATTTTTTCTGTATTTTTTAGTAGATCCAGGATTTCACCTTCTTGGCCAGGCCAGTCTTGAACTCCAGACCTCATGATCTGCCTGCCTCAGCCTCCCAAAATACTGGGATTACAGACATGAGCCACTGCGCCCGGCCATCATTTTTTATTGTAAATTGAAAATTTATATTTGTATATACTAATGGAATAAAAAGTGATGTCATTATTAATTAATGCAGTGGGGAATTCTTAAGTCAATCTAATTAACAAATCCATCACTTCAAATATTTGTTGTGTTTTGTGGTAAGTACATTTGAAATTAACTTTGTGATTTAGAAATGAACAGCACACTTGTTCCTTGGTGTCTGAAGGAGATTGGCTCTAGGATCCCTGGCAGAGAACAAAATCTATGGATTCCCAAATCCCTTGTATAAATAGGTATAATATTTGCATATAAGTTATGCAAATCCTTCCATACAATTTAAATCATTGTAAGATTATTTACAATATCTAATATAATATAAATTCTTTGCAAATAGTTGTTAAATTGTATTTTAATGTTTGTATTATTTGTTATTATTTGTACTGTTATTTTTATTGCTTTTTTCTCCACAATACGTTTGATCCATGGTTGGCTGATTCCATGGGTGGAGCTCACAGATACAGAGGGCCAACTATATTCATTACCCTGTGGAATAGATCTCAAAAAAAAAAATCACCCTATTCTTCTGGTCTAACTGAGGCTTTATCTCCTTTAACCGACATCTTCCCATTTCCTTCACCGCTCAGCCTCTTGTAAGCATTATTCTACTCTCTGCTGCTATGAAGTAAATTACTGTAGATTCCATTAAGTGAGAACATGTAGGATTTGTCTTTCTCTGTCTGGATTACTTCACTTAGAATAATGGTTACCAATTCCATCCATGTTATCAGAATAAACAGAAATATATTCTTTTTTGAAGGACAAATAATATTTCATTGTGTACATATGCCTCATTTTTCTGTATTCACTCTTCTGTTGATGGACACTTAGGTTAACGCCATAACATGTCTATTGTGAATAGCACTGCAATGAATATGGGAGTGGAGACATACCTTTGATACATACAGTGACTTCAAATCTTTTGAGTAATTGCCTAGAAGTTGGAGTGCTGATAATTCATTTTCAGTTTTTTTGAAGAACTTTCATACAATTTTGTATAATTGTTATACTAATTTACATTTCCACCAATAATATACAAGTTTCCTTTTTGCCACACCTTACTAACACTTGTTCATTTTCTTTCTTTTTTTTTTTTTGATAATAGCCATTCTGAAAGTTGTGAGATGGTATCTCATTGGGAATAGCCTATTTAGTTTGCATTTCTTTAATGATTAATGATATTGAGCATTCATCATATATCTGTTGACATTTGAATGTCTTCTTTTGGGAAATATCTATTCTGTTCCCTTGACAGTTTTTTAATATGATTATGTGTTTTCGTTTCATTGAGTAGTTCTAATATATGTTTTGGATATTGACCTCTTATCAGATGTATAGCTTACAAATATTTTCTCCAAATCCATAGGTTATTTCTCGAATTAGTTGTTTGCTGTGCAAAAGCTTTTTATTTTGTTTTAATCCTTTTTGTCTAATTTTTGCTTTTTTGCTTGTGCTTTTGGAGTCAAATCTAGGAAATCATTGCCTAGGCCAGTGTTGTGCAGTTTCCCCCTAAGTTTTCTCTACTAGTTTTACCACATCACATTTTTTTTAAAGTCTTTAATCCCTTTTGAATTGACTTTTGTGTATGGTTTGAGATAAGCATTCAGTTTTATTCTTCTGTGTGTGGATATCCAGTTATCTCAAAATTGTTTATTGAAGAAATTGCCCTTTTTATTGTGCATTCTTGGCACTTTTACTTAAAATCAATTGACTTTTTATGTGCAGTTTACTTCTAGGCTTTCTGTTTGGTTTCATTGGTCAGTGTGTCTATTTTTATGCCAGTATATTGCTGTTTTAATTGATGTTACTTTGTATTATAGTTTGAAATCAAGTAATATGATACTTCCAGCTTTATTCTTTTTACTCATGGTTGCCTTGACTATTTGAGCTTATTTTGTGGTTACACGTGAAATGTAGAATTTTTTTCTATTTTTATGAAAAATGACATTGGAATTCTGGTAGTGACTGCATTGAATATGTAGATCACTTTGGGTAGTATGGAGATTTTAACATTAATTCTTCCGATCTATAAACACAAGATATCTTTCCATTTACTTGTGTTTTCCTCATTTTATTTCACTAACTTTCTGTAGTTTTCAGTGTTCTTTTTTTTAATTAACTTGGTTAAATTTATTTCTAAATATTTTAGTTTTGTAGGTATTATAAATGGGATTGCTCTTTTGATATCTTTTTCAGAAAGTCTGTTATAATATAGAAATGTTACTGATTTTGCATGTTAATTTTATATACTCCAACTTTATTTGTTTGTAATGGTTTTTTTTGTATGTGTGGCATCTTTTGGAGTTTTCAGTATATAAGATTACATCATTGGCAAACAGTAAGAATTTCACTTCTTCCTTCCATGTTTAGATGCTCTTATTTCTTTCTCTTGCCTGATTGCTGTGGTAAGGACTTCCAATACTGTGTTCAATAGAAATGATGAGAGTGGGCATTCTTGTCTTTTTCTGGATGTTCTTGGAAAGGATTTGAACTTTTTGCTCTTGAGTATAATGGTACCTGTAAGTTTCTTGAATTTGACCTTTATTATGTTGAGGTACATTTCATCTGTATCTAATTTGTTGAATTTTCATCATAAAATGATTTTGAATTTTGTCAAAATCATTTTTTTGCATCTAATTACATGATCATATGGTTTTTGTCCTTCATCATGTTAATATATGTGTCACATCTATTAATTTGCCTAAGTTGAACGTTTCTTGAAGGGATGAATCACACTAGATCATGGCGAATAATCCTTTTAATGTATTGTTGAATGCAGTCTGCTAGTATATTGTTCCGCAGTCTTTCTTTATTGTATTGTCCTTGTCTGGATTTGATATCAGGGTAATGCTGGCCTCCTCAAAAAAGTTTCAAATTTTTCTTCCTCTTCAGTCTCCCTGCAGAATTTGTGAAGAAATTTTATTTTTTAAATGTTTAGTAGAATTCAGTTGTGAAGCCATTAGGTCTTAGGCTGATTTTTGCGGAGAGATATTTTATTACTGACTTATTCTCTTTACTCATTATCATGTATTCAGATTTTTTATTTGTTCATGATTTAGTCTTCATAGGTCATATGTGTCTAGGAATTTATCCATTTATTCTAGGTTATCCAATCTGTTGGCATAGAATTGTTCATCATAATTACTCACTATCTTTTTTATTTCTAGTATCAGCTATAATATCTCCTCTTTTATTTCTGATTTTATTTTTCTTCACTCATTTTTCTTAGTCTAGCTATGTTTGTCAATTTTGTTTGTCTTTTCAAAAGAATCTGTAACTTTGGTGTTCTTTTTGTTGTTTCAGTAGTCTCCATTTCATTTAGTTATGCTCTGACCTTCACTAATTATTTCTGTCTCCTAATATAACAACTGATTTGTTCTTCTAAAAAATCATTAAAATATAGCTTTGTTAATTTAGGAGCTTCTTGTTTGATTGAGGCATTTATTGCTATAAACTTACATTTTAGAACTGCTTTTTTGGCATGCAGTAAGTTGACATAATAAGTTTGGTAAGCTATGTATCTATTTTTGTTTCTTTCAAGATATTATAAAACTTTTGATTTTTCATTAAATCTTTGGTTGTATATTTATGAATTTTCTAAAGTTTCCCTTGTTACTGATTTTTAACATTCTAATATTTTATTTTGTTTACTTTGGATTGTTTTTAAATTTTATTTTAAGTTCAGGGATACATTTGTGAGTTTATTATATGGGTAAACTAAACTTGTATTGTGGGGGGTTGCTTTACACATTATTTTGTTATCCAGGTGTTAAGCCTCGTACCCATTGGTTATTTATCTTGATCCTCTTGCTTCTTCCACACTTAAATTACTGATATGCCTTGGTCTCTGTTGTTCCCATCTACCTGTCCTTGTGTTCTCATCATTTAGCTCACACTTGTAAGTAAGAATATGTGGTATGTGGTTTTATCATCCTGCATTAGTTTGCTAAGGAAAATGATCTCCAGCTGCATACATGTTATTGCAAAGGATATAATCTCATTTTCTTGGCTGCATAGTATTCCACAATGTATATGTGCCATATTTTCTTTACGTGGTCTACCATTGATGGGCATTTAATTTAATTTCATGTCTTTGGTATTGTGAATAGTGCTGCAATGAACATATGTGTGCATGTGTTTTTATGATAGAATGATTTATATACCTTTGGGCATATACCCAGTAATTGGATTGCTATGCCAAATATAATAGTTCTGTTTTAATGTCTTTGAGGAATTGCCCACTGTCTTTCGCAATGGCTAAACTAATTTACTCTCTCGCTAACACCGTATAAACTTTCCTTTCTCTCAGCAACCTTGCCAGCATCTGTTGTTTTTTGGCTTTTTTATAATAGTCATTCTGACTGGTGTGAAATGGTATTTCATTGTGGTTATGATTCGCATTTCTGTAATTATCAGTGATGTTGAGCTTTTTTGTTATATGCTTGTTGGCTACATGTATGTTCTCTTTTGAAAAGTGTTCATGTCTTTTGCCAATTTTTAATGGGGTTGCTGGTTTTTCCTTTGTAAATTTGTTCCTTATAGGTTGCTTACGGTTCCTTATAGATGCTGGATATCAGAACTTTGTCAGATACATAGTATGCAAAAATTTTCCCCATCCTGTATTTTGTCTGTTTACTCTGTTGATAGTTTCTTCTCCTATGCAGAAGTTTTATAGTTTAATTAGATCTCATTTGTCTAGTTTTGCTATTGTTCCAGTTGCTTTTGGTGTCTTAATCATGAAATCTTTGCCTGTTTCTATGTCCAGAATGGTATTACATAGGTTGTCTTGTAGGATTTTTATAGGTTTGGGTTTCATGTATAAGTCTTTAATTCATCTTGAGTTGATTTGATTTTTTTATCTGGTGTAAACAAGAAGTCCACTTCCAGTCTTCTGCAGAGGCTAGTCAGTTATCCCAGCATCATCTATTTAGTAGGGAATCCTTTCTCAATTGCTTGTTTTTATTCGCTTTGTCAGAGATCAGATGGTTGTAGGTGTGTGGCCTTTGTCTGGGCTCACTATTCTCTTCCATTGGTCTATGTGCCTGGTTTTGTTTATCATGCTGTTTTGTTTACAGTAGCCCTGTAGTAATGTTGGAAGTTGGGTAGTGTGATGTCTCCTGTTTTGTTGCTTTTGCTTAGGATTGCCTTGGCTATTTTGGCTCTTTTGGCTCTTTTTTAGTTCTATGTGAATTTTTAATTTTTTTTTTATTTCTGTAAAGAGTGTCCTTTGTAGTTTGATACGAAAAGTATTAAATCCATAAATTGCTTAGAGCATTATGGCCATTTTAATGCTATTAATTCTTCCTACCTCTGATCATCAGATTTTTTCATTTGTTTGTGTTATCTCTGATTTCTTTGAGCAGTGTTTTGTAATTTTCATCGTAGAGATCTTTCACCTCATCTGTTAGCTGTATTCCTAGGTATTTTATTCTTTTTATGGCAGTTTTGAATGGGATTGTGTTCTTTATTTGGATCTTGGTATGACTGTTTTGAGGGTATAGAAATGGCAGTAATTTTTGTACACTGCTTTTATATTCTGAGAATGCTGTTGTTATTTATCAGCTAAAGGAGGAATACTTCCAGGTTTTGCACATTCAGTTTGATGTTGGCTGTGGGATTTTCATAGATGGCTCTTATTATTTTGAGGTATATCCCTTCAATATGTAGTTTTTAGAAAGTTTTCAATAAGAAGTAGTGTTGAATTTTATTAAAACCCTCTTCCGAGTCTATTGAGATCATCATGCGGTTTTTGGCTTTGGTTCTGTTACAGGATGAATCACATTTCTTAATTTGCACATAGTGAACCAAACTTGTATCCCAGGGATGAAGTCTGTTTGATCATGGGGATCTTATTTCTCCTTTGCTTATGCAGCTTAGTTTGAATGGAATAAAATTCTTGGTTGGAATTTATTTTATTTAAGAATATTGAATATTGACCTTCAGTCTCTTCTGTCTTATAGCCTTTCTGCTGAGAGTTCTGCTGTTTGATGAGGTTCCCTTTTAATTGACCTGAACCTTCTCTCTAGCTGTCTTTAATAATTTTTCTGTCATGTTGTCCTTGGAAAATCTGGCGATTATGTGTTGGAGCTGATCTTTTGATAGAGTACCTTATGGGGTTTCTCTGCAGTTCCAGAATTTGAATGTTAGCCTGTCTATCTAGGTTTGGGAAGTGCTCATGGATGGTAAACTGAAATATGGTTTCCAAGTTGCTTACACTCTCCCCATCTTCAGAGACACCAATGAGTCATAGACTTTTTCTCTTTACATAATCCCATATATCTACGAAGTTTATTCTTTCCTTTTCATTCTTCGTCTCTATTCTTCTCTGGCTGTCTTGTTTCAGAAAGCCAGTCTTCAAGCTCTGAGATTCATTGATCTGTTTGGTCTACTCTACTGTTAATACCAGTGTCCATATTATGATATTCTTGTAATGTGTTTTTCAGCTCTATTGGGTCAGCTATGTTTTTTTCTATACCTCTGATGTTTTATTATTTCCTTTTCATTCTTTTGTCTTTTTTCTTGTCTGGCTGTCTTATTTCAGAAAGCCAGTCTTCAAGCTCTGAGTTTCATTGCTCTGCTTGCTCAACGCCATTGTTAATACCTGTGTCTGCATTATGAAATTCTTGTAGTGTGGTTTTCAGCTCTATCAGCTCAGTTATTTTCTTTTCTATACTGGCTATTTTGTCTGTTTTCTCCTGTATTGTTTGGTAGTGTTTCCTAGCTTACTTGGATTGGGTTTCCACTACTTTTGCATCTCAGTGGTTTTTGTTTCTATCTATCTTCTGAATTATATTTCAGTCATTTAGCCATGTCAGCCTGAGGTAGTGCACTCATTTGGAGACAAGACGGCACCTTGGCTTTTTGAGTTGTCAGAGTTGTTGCATTTGTTCTTTTTCGTCTTCGTAGGCTTTCATCAGTTTCTTCAAACTTTGAGGTTGCTGATATTTGGATGGATTTTTTCTTCTTTTATCATGTTTGACTACCTTTAGGGTTTGATTGTGATATAATGTGTATTCATTTGACTGGCTTTGTTTCTGGAACATTTTAGGAGTTCACTGTTCAGCTCTCAACTCCTGTACTGCATTAGCATTTCCTAATATACAAGATTATTAATTCTGCATATTTTTTCTTTTCTAATATTTGCAGTCAATACTATTAATTTTCCTCTAAGCACCAATTTTGCTGCATCCTGCATATTTTGGTAAGTTATATTTACTATAGTCATTTTCATTCAGTTTGAAATATTTTTAAATTTCTCTGAGATGTGTTTGATTTATGTTATTTAGTAGAAGTGTGTTATTATCCAAATATTTGAGGATTGAAACAATCTTTCTCTTACTGATTTTTAGTTTAATTCCATCATGGTCTGAGAACAGATATTGTATAATTTCTATGCCCTAAAATTTGTCAAGGTATGATTTATGGCCTAGAATTTGGTCTATAATGAATGCTGAATTTTCCCTATGTCATTGAAAAGAAAGTATATTCTACTATTGTAGAATGAAGTATTCTATAGCTGCCAGTTAGATACAGGTGATTGACAGTGCTATTCAGTTCAAGTATGTCCTTACTGTTTTTCTCCATTACAGTATAAGAATCTAGTTTGTCTCATTTCTATTATTATAGACTGATTACAATGGATTTATAGTCCATAATATGGTCTATCTTGGTTAATAGTCTATGTGGGGTTAAGAATGCTGTATGTTCTGCTCTTGTTTAGTGGAATAGTCAATAAATGTTACTTATACCAAATTAAATAATAGTGCTGTTTAGATCAACTATATTCTTATTGATTTTCTGCCTGACTGATTCATCAATTATTTACTAAAACAGGGGTGTTGAAATCTCCAAATATTAGTAAATTTGTCTATATCTCCTTTGAGTTATATCAGTGTTTGTCTCATGCATTTTGATACTCTGTTTTGTGCATGACCATTTAGGATGGTATGTCTTCTTGGAGAATTGGCCACTTATCATTATATAATGGCCCCCATTATCTCCAATATACTATGTTGTACTGAAGTCCATTTTTTCTCCTGAAATTAGTATAGCTACTCAGCTTTCTTCTGATTAGTTTGATTAGGGTTAACATGAAATATCATTCTCCATCCCTGCACTTTTGGCCTAATTCTTTATAGTTAATGTTGGTTACTCATAGACATCATATAGCTGTGTCTTATTTTTTTATCTACTCTGGCAGTATTTCTATTTCAATTGTAATATTTAGACTATTTCCCTCCAAAATAATCATCAAAGTAATCAGATTAATATCAATCACATTTCTGACTCTTCCGTTCATTGCATTTATTTTTTGTCTGTCCCCCTACTTTTTGGTTTTATATGAACATTTTGTATGATTTTATTTTGTCTCTTGTCTTAGCATATCAGTTATCTTCTTTGTAATTGGTTTTTTCCCTAGATTTTACATATTTAAACTAATATCACCTTCAATTCGCACTATTTTTCTTAAAGTACAATATAGATACTTTATAACAGAGTATCTTCGGTGCTTCCCTCCTATTCCTTGGAACATTGTTCTTCATTTCACATAATCTATGTGCTATAAACACTCTAAACATTGTTATAGTATTACCTCAAAAATTATTTTTTATTAAATACAAATAAGAAAAATAAAATATTTTATTTAACATCTCATATTATTTCTCTGATGTTCCTCTTTTGTTTATGCAGATCCAAGTCCCTGGCCTGTATCATTTTTCTGATGCCTGAAGAAAATTTTTTAATGCTTCTTGCAGGGAAGATTTGCTAATGATCTTTAAATTTTGTTTGCTTGAAAAAAATTTATTTTTCTTTAACTTTTGAAAGATATTTTCATTTGCTATTGAATAATAAAATCTTTTCCCAAACACAATAAATATTTTAGACAGTTCTCTTATTTCCATGGATTTTGAGGAGATGCCTAGTTTGATTCTTACCTTTATTTTTCTTGTCTGTATCAAATAATCAAAAGGATCAGAATCCAGTTTAAGAGTCTATTGAAGCATAAAGCTGAGAATAGACATTTAAGTAGCACAGTCTTCAAAAGAATGGGGTCAGGGCTCTGAAGTTATAAGTTAAAAGTCTTTCTTATATATGCAAAAAACATAGAAATGTAATAGGATTATAGCATTTTCTATAAAAGGCTGACTTATGAGTTACAACAAATTAATTTGTTATACTTTGTTTTCTGTACAGCTTTTTTCCATTTCCTTTCTATTTTAAAAGACTGCATTTAATATTCCTTCTTAGACAATGTGATTGTCATAAAGTCTTTGTGTAAAAGGAGTAAGAGGAAAGTTAATCTATAATGAAGATCAACAATAAGAGGGAAGACATCTTCTCTGGCATTCTTTAGCCTTTTACAACATTTTACAAAACAATGTAAGTAAAGAACAAGGCTCATCTATAATAAGAGAAACAATGATTATAGCTGCCTGTTTACTTGACTCAGGCCCCATAATCACATTAAGGCTCAAAATATTTTAAAGTTCTAACAATTTAGATTTTAAATTATTGATTTTCATGTTTTATAGCAAATTGTTTTTCCTGTCATTTCTTTTAAGATTTTCCCATTGTCTTTGGTTTTCTGCAGCCTGAGTATGTTTGCCTGTGTGTCCTTTTGATTTTATTTTTAGGGGAGTGGTTTTTAATCTGTTTGCTGTTTTCTGACCTTCTTGAATTTGTGGTTTGGTGATTGTCATTGATATTGAAAAATTTTCCACCGTTATCCATTATTACTATTTTTTTTGAGACAGAGCTGTTGCCCAGGGTGGAGTGCAGTGGCACTATGTGGGCTCACTGCAACCTCTGCCTCCTGGGTGCAAGTGACTCTCCTGCCTCAGCCTCCTGAGCAGCTGGGATTACAGATGCACCCACCAAGCCCAGCTAATTTTTGTATTTTTTAGTAGAGACAGGGTTTCACCATGTTGGTCCTGAACTCCTAGCCTCAAGTGATCCACCCTCCATGTCCTCCAAAAGTGCTAGGATTACAAGCATGAGCCACCACACTTGGCCAACCATTATTACTTATAATTATTCTTCTGACTTGTTCTCTATTTGCTTTTTGTAATATTAATTATGCATATATTACAACCCTTTGAAATTGCCCCACTGTTCTTAAATCTACTTGGTTCTCTCTTTTTTGCATTTTGGTTTGAGAAATTTTCATGGAACTAACTTTATGTCACTAATTAAATTTTTTGTTCCTGTTGTGTCTACTGAGGTGCTCATCAGAGGAACTCTTCACTTACTTTGCAGTGTTTGTATTTTCTGGCATTTCCTTTTGACTTTTTCTTAGAGTCTTCATCTCTCTGCTTATGTTACTGGAAAGAGGTCCCTATCCTGACCCCAAGAGATGGCTCTTGAATCTCAAGCAAGAAATAATTCAGGGCAAATCCACAGAGTAAACTGAAAGCAAATTTATTCAAGAAGTAAAGAGATAAAAGAATGGGTACTACATGGACAGAGAAGGGCATTCCCAAAAGCAGGCAGAGAAATGCTCCCATTTTGTTAGGTTCAGTGCTTGTTTATGTATAAGACAACAAAGCAAAAAGATCATGGGGGAGGTGTGTTCTACTACAAAGATTCCTGACAAAGTATTGTTCATCTTTGTGTAACTACTGACTTTCACAAGACTCTATATGGTTATCTTTAAACTGAAACTTACTCTTAAATGTAGAATGCTTTTGCCCTTAAGATAACAGGATGTCCAGAAATTTCCTGAGTCTTTTAGGTCTAGGTGTGTTTAGTAAACATTATTAATCTTTTCCCTTATTCATAAACATGTTGTGACTAAGAATGTCTAACTCCTGGGAATGCAACAAAATAGGTCTCAGCCTCATTTGATCCAGCCCTTATTCAAGATGGAGTCATTCTGGTTCGAATGCTTCTGATACTTACATTTCTCTTTTCTTGCATGTTGTCTATTCTTTTCATGAGAATTCTTAACATATTATTAATAGTTATTTAAAATTATTTCTCTGTTAATTCTGAAGTCAGTGTGATATCTGAGTTTGGTTCTTATAAATGTTTTGTATTTTTTTTTCTTGCACATTGTTTTTTTCTTGCCTTTTGGCATGTCTTGTAACTTTTTTTTGAAAACAGGTTGTATTTTATAGAAAAAGAAGGGCTGAGACAAATTGGCCTTTATTTTGCAAATGTATGTTAGTAGGGCTAGAGGTAGTGCTGTACAATATTTGCAATATCCATAGGTACCTTAAAACATCAAATTTTTCTTTTGCCCCTAATTTTGTCCCTCATCATCACTTTGGGGTTTTCTAAGTATACTCATCACAGAAAATCTGTAGCCTGCAACTCTTTAAGCTGTTATTTATAGTTATCATAATGGAATCCTGTTGGTATGTTGGTGACATGTGGGAGAGGCAGGGCTTCCTATAATCTTATAGTTAAATCTCAGTCTTTTAATGGGCCTTTTTCTTAGGGTTGTGATCTTCACATGTGTTACTCCAGTGGTGTAACATTCTCCCTTCTGCCCCTAACCATTCTGATTACTCCCTCCCTAGCTACAGCACTCCAGTCTGTCTATCTGATGGCCTAAACCTCAGTAACTATGTATTTTATTCCCCATTCGTGAGATAAAAGACTAGAAGAGACTGGAGTGAAAAAAATGCATTTCTCCCAATAGTATAAGACAATGTCAGAATCTTTCCAAAAGGCAAAGCTCTTGGCATATTTCACAATGATTACTTTTTACGTCCACTTTGTCCAGTCATGAGGGAACTTTTTCTGGAGTTTCAACATTTGAATAAGTTAGGACTCCTGGCCACAAATGTGTGGGAGTTCTCCTAAAGACTTCAGTCAGTAGAAATTTCTCACTCTAATGCTAGTCTGTCTACACTCAGTCTCAGGAATTTGTCAGTTACCATTCAAATGTCTGTACCAGTTTAGGGCACCAGAGTTTTCTGCTCCAGATAAAGGATATCTTATTTGTGACTATCTGGATATGCTTATCTTTCCTCATTTCCAGATAAGACTATGCCCTGCAACATATTTCTTGTTGGGTTCATGAAAAGTTATTAGTTTTCAGTTTTCCTAGATTTATCTTGAAGAATGGGGGTAAGACTTTAAGCACTTTACATAGTGAAGCTGAAACTAGAAGTTTGTTATCATTAGTTTTTATTTAAAATATATATTTTCTTTAAACTGTGCTTAAAATATTCCCACTTTGAAATCCAGGTTCATTCATACATTGTTGCCTTCTTCTGTTTTTAAAATATTGTATTTGAAGGGATATGGATCCATATATGTGCTTTATTTATTGTTGTATACCTGGTTGAGTTATGTGGCTATTAAGAATTATTACATGTTCAATAATTCAAAGGGTCTTTAATCTGGTGGAAAATGACACCAAACAAGGACTTTAAATATCATAGGAAAAACTGAGCTTTTGTCTTGGGCTTTTATTTCTAGTTTAGCATTTACTCACTGGATCATCTTGTGAAACTGAAGCTTTCCATGTAGAATTGCAGTGACGTCTGACTGATAACAATGTAGTTAAAGAGCTTGTGTGAACTCAACTAAACTCATCTATTTCTATTAATATGAATTAATGTCATTGTCAATCAGGAGTACAATTCCTTTAATGGGGATACTGACATAACAGCATGGGTACAGAAGAAAGCATGCCTTGTCCTGACTCATAAGGTCAAGAAAGGTACAATGCAGAATGTATAATATTTGTTTTCATTTTGTACCTGAAAGATGAGGATGAGTTTTCTAAGTAGACATGTTTGGAAAAGCCTTCCTATGCAAAGAGAACCTTGAGTGCAAGGTATGCTTTACAATTTCAATAATACTACAGTATTTCTCAAACATAAAGTAAAAACTAAACAAAGTAAAATCATAAAGTGAGCAAAGATAAAGCTAAACAGGAAGCAGGAGCTAATAATGGTAAACATCTTAAATCCAAATAAGTTTAGATTTTTGTCTTAATATATGGAAAATTGTTATAGTAGAAAAATGATATAACTGATTTCAATATCAATGTTTATTATAGATCAGATTTAGATTTTTCATTACTTAATCAAGAACTTCAGAAGATATTCAAAAGACAACAAATGACTAATCTAAAATGAGAATTAAGATGTATGTAGGTGGGCCCGGCATGGTGGTTCACACCTGTAATCCTAGAACTTTGAGAGGCCAAGGTAGGTGGATCATGAGGTCAGGAGATCAAGACCATCCTGGCCAACATGGTGAAACCCCATCTCTACTAAAATATAAAAAAACTAGCCAGGAGTGGTGGCATGCACCTGTAGTCCCAGCTACTTGGGAGGCTGAGGCAAAAGAATTGCTTGCACCCGGGAGGTGGAAGGTCCAGTAAGCCAAGATCGCTCCACTGTACTCCAGCCTAGTGACAGAAGGAGACTGTCTTAAAAAAAATGTGTGTATATGAATTTTACATTAATAATCCCTTGAATTTTGAGCACTAGTTTCATGAATTCTCCAGTTTAGTATCATGCTTATAAAAATGGGGAATGTAAAGTATATCTTAAAAAGTTAAAATATACTTATTAAAATGAGGAATCTAAAGCATACATTAAAGAAGTAAATGAGTAATGTACACCAGATATCCTAAGCCAGTGCCTGCCTAGCATAGTTCAGAGTCTTCCCTGTTAGTGTCACTCATCAAAGCTCAAACTTTATCAAAAGGAGAACAGAAGTTACTTGATCTTTCTTGCTATGTTTTCCAAAGATAACTCACAACTTTCCCATATGGCTGGTTCTTTTTAACTTCCTTTATTTTCATTTTGAAGTCATAATTTTTTATATTTTCTCTTCCACAACCTGTTACAAAAATTTTCAGTGACTTATTATCCAGGTTATGCATAGGAACACCTGGTCTCTATAGGCACCAGGGCAAAGATTTTGGAGCCAGTTGGCGAACATAAATGTAAGAAAACAGATAAAATCTAGGAGTGAAAGCATCTAGATGGCCTTTTAAGTGGAAAAAAATAGAGAGCAAGAGAAATCATTATGTTGGCAGCAAACCGAGAAGAGAAAAAATAATGAAGAAATTGTAATATTTTCTGCTACCTCCTTCTTGCTTCAGTGACTTTACATTTTGTTTTACTGATGACCGTTTAAGACTGTTTCCACTTTTCTGAGAAACCCTTTACTTAACTGAACTATTTTGATCTTTCTCTCTCTCTCTCTTTTTCTTTTAAGACAGGCTCTCATTCTGTTGCCCAGCCTGGAATGCAGTGGTAGGATTATAGCTCACTCTAAGCTCCTGGGCACAAGCAATCCTCCAGTCTCGGTCTCCCAAACAAGTACACTGCACCACAACTGGCTAATTTTATTTTATTTTATTTTTTTTATTTTTTTCAGTAGAGACTTGATATGTTGCCAGGGCTGCTCTTAGACTCCCAGGCTTGAGTAATCCTGCCTCAGTCTCCTGAGTAGCTAGGACTATAGGCATGAGTCACTGTGCCCTGACTAGTCTCTTCTATAATGGCCATATTTTGTAACTCTTCCACTACCTTCCATATATCAATTTTTCCTTCCTTACTCTTTCAATATCATTTATTGAGTTTCAGCTCTGGTCTAACAGTTGAGCTAGCTCATTGGAAAATCATGTGAGGAATTGCACTTTCTGCCTATATGACGATCATAATCTAGTGGAGAAGAAAATCCCTCAAAACAAAATAAAAATAAATAAATACCTTTGACAGTCTACCAACATAGCAAAGTTTATAGTAGATAGAATATAATGTATCTAATAGGGAATCCAAGCAACATTTCTTGACTCCTCTATGGGATAGGCGAAGTGCTATTTATATTACTTTTTTTAATCTTTATAATAATTCTATGAGATTATATTATTTTGCTTATTTACAATTGAGGAAAATAATGTCCCAGAGCAAGAAAGCTGTTAAGGTAATAGAATGAACTCCTTCAGGATAGATGTCTTTGACTGCCTTAACTTTGAATTCCCTCTGCATAGCAATATGCATAGGACATGGTAGCTCCTACTTAAAATGCATATTTTCTGAATGGATTAATTGAAATAATATGTTTTCAAGGTCAAAAGCCTAGAAATCCTAGAGGTGAGGGGTTCACTGTGATTTAGGGCAAGAAGGAATGTGGGCAAAAGAGAATTGAGGAAAGAGCTTTGTTGTAGTAGTTGATTCTTGATTCTGGTATTCAGTAAATACATGCTTGCATATAAATAGGCTCTTATTGAACAACTGTAAAAAAAGATACTTATTTTTTTATACCATTCATTACATAAAAGTGTATAATGTCCTCGGGTATCTCAACAGCATTTTTGGCACTCTGCATTTAGGTAATCTTGAAAAAAATGGTTTAGTTACAATTTTTGTTTTGATGACAAAATATATTCTCACCTTTTTGTTTTAACGAAAGTCATAATTTAAGATTTTCAAGTGATTAATTATTTTCACCTTGTGTGCTTTTTCCTTTTTTTTAAAATTAGACCTTGTAACACATTTATTATAAACTTCTTATAGGGCATGCTTATGAAACTCAAGTTGGTTTAACTTTCCTTTAGAAATATATTAACCCACCCTTATTTTATTGTATGTTTATTTAAACATTATTTTAATTACAAAATTATGCCCAAAATCTTCTAAAACTCTGGTATGAGATTTTCAAAAATAGCTGAACTCTTGAGCTCTGATAGCTGTCCAAAAAATCCATTTACTTTTCATTAAGTTGGAGCACTATATTCACTCACTCCTAAAATAGTCAGTAAAATGTAAGCCTCTATCATTCCTTATTTTCTCAATCAAGGACATTGTAATTTGCCCACTTTGGTCTCTTTAAACTTACCCAAAGAAAGAAATCTGCTGAAAATGCCATTAATCAAGCTGAACCATGTCTTACTTTTCTCATCATTTTGATCCTACCAATTTTGGCACCTCACATTTGCTTTTACTCTTTTATTTTCAGTATTTCTGCTCTAATTTCATCACCACCACTACAAAATAAATTGCTTTGTTACCATGACTACACAGCAAATTATATTGTATAATCACTTTTCGAGAAACTATTGGCTTTTTAATTTTAATTTTTTAAAGATATTATTCCTATCCTTACCTTCAGGGCTCTTAAAAGCAGACAGAGTATTCTTATCTTTGATAATTCATTATGTATTGTGAATATCTTTTTATTATAATTGAAATTTATTATTTTCATAATCTATCAGCTTCTGCAGCTTTGCAAGTGTTGATTGTGGCTATTATCAATGCATCCACAAAATAAGAGATAATTTGGAAATCATATTCTATTCTTCCTTGTACTTAATGTAATAAATTCTGTCTACCTCCAAACATTCATTTTTGTTCAAATTAGCTCACCTATGAGAACTTGCCCTTTCATCTAACTTAAATATCTATTATTTATTTGACTCTCACTTACTGTTTTTTGAATTCTTGGAAATATAGGCAGAGACCGCTGATAATTGACCTCATTCTTCTTTATGTATACTTTTGAAATGTTGCCTGCTATTCTCTAAACAAGTAATTCTCAGTGTGTATTCCATGGGTCAGTGGTATCTTAAATACTGGGTTGGAAACAAAAATATTTTGTGGGCAAAGGAAGTCAGTAACTGCCAGAAAACATACCCTTTATTTAGATGCATATTAATCTATTAGTGATTCTGGATTCATTTAACACAAAGAAGCATGTTTAACTTAAATTTCCTCAACATTTCTTAATTTTCAAGATGAGCTTCATTTCTCATGTAATATCTCTGAACAATCTGTGAAAAAGTGCTTTGGGAATTACTAAATTTACTCCTTTTTTGAATATTTTAACCATTTTGCCTATATTCCATGATTTGTTACTTTTATTACTTCCTTTAATGTTTCAGTTTCTATCTCACATTTTTTAAGAATTATTGACTGTGTACTACATTCTAGTAAGGGTCAGATGAATATGAAATAGAATAGATAAGGCTTTCAGACTCTTACAGAACTTCACAATTTTAAGACATTCTGATATCATTTCACTTCTCTTTTTGTACTGAGGAACAGTACAACCACATGCATACCAAAATAAAATGGTAATCTGTGTTTACCACAAAGTTTTTCTTTCTTGTTCTTTAGCCATCCAGATAAGAATAAACACTTTCTTTTCTTCTTGAAAATCTCATAGTTACATAATAGAAAAATAGTATTAAGTCTAATTATGTTGGACTTTTCCTCCTCCATCACTATATTTTTTTCAAAGGGTTGAGTATTCCTGTGAGATTATAAAGGTTAGTACTTCAGTTCTTATTTTTAAGAAGAGGAGAACAACATAAAGTGTTGAGTTAGGCTGAAACAGTTCTTTGATTCCTTTGGGTATCAGCTGGTGCTTAATCCAGTGAAATGTGCCACCTCTAGGCAAGGAACTAGCAGTTTTTCCACTGCAGATCAAGAATGAGACATGTCAGCCAAAGGAAAGAATAAAAAATCAGTGAAGCTTTTGACAGTTCGATATGCCCTATACTCTAATTAGTATTAAATGTCAACAAAAATCACAACAAAACAGTTGTTGGTTTCATTCTGATAATTTTATCTTTCCATATAAAGCAAAACAGATATCTAAAGCAAAATAATTCATATATAAAGAAGTGTTTTAAGGGATGAAAACTATCCTGTTTACTACCTTAATACTCTACTTAACTAGAAGTGAAAAAATAGGTTTATGCCACCAAGTAAGTAAGTTCAAAAAGTATTGTTTGGGTGACTGAAAAGTCTTGATGGTATGTCTTTATGTCCCGCATATAATTACTTATATTGCATTTAGTGTGCATATCAGATGTAAGCATTGTATGGGCCTTTATTCATAGGACTTTACAGTACATCCCTCATGCTGTACTGAACCACTCCTTTCATTTGTGTTATCATTCTGAATTTAGATAAGTTAATAACACTTATTTCTTTAAAAAATCATTTGTAAGACTCTAATGAATATGAAATAGATTGGCATTATATGGAGTGGCATTCCATACTCTTCTCAGCCTGCAGCCAATTTGCCTGTTCACCAGCATCCTCAGTCCCTAACGAGTGGCCACTTGTGCACTGTAGGATATTCGCGTTTGTAGGGTGTGCAGTGTACAGATATTTGCATAAGTTGCAAGGTGAATGAGCCCTGGAGTTGAGGAGTGTGATACTTCTCTTACCATTTCCTGCCTTATATTACATTGAAATTTTTTGTCATTTTATGAAACTGTTGTATTCTCTTACTCTACTGTCAGTTTTCCAATTTTTTTTTTTTGCCTGAAATGTATTTTCTGTTGTTTGTAATCTGAAAACTCATAGGCATTCTTTAAGATCCAGTTAAGACATTTATTCTCTGAGGACTAATGTGACTCAGAATTTGTAACTGCTTGCTATGTATTCAGTCACTTGCCCGCAAGCCCAACTAGTGTGTATACTCCATGAAGGCAGAAGTAGGTCTTTAACTATATTGCTTTCCTATTAATGTTATAACAAATTACTAAAAATGTAATGGTTTAAGAACACCACCAATTTATTGTATTGCAGTTCCAGACGTCAGACATCTGAAATGGGTGCTACTAGGCTAAAATAAAGGTATCATCAGGGAAGGAGTCCCCCTGGAGTCTCTGCCAAAGATTCCATTTCTTTGTATTTTCCAGCTTTTAGAGGTTGCTCACGTTCCTTGACTACCTGTTCTTCTGTTTTCAAAGTCAGCAGCATGGCATCTTTAAATCTCTCTGTCTGATTCTGATCTTCTTTTACTTTTAGGACCCTTATGTGATTGTATTCGACCCACCTGGAGAATCTAGAATAATTTGCCTAACTCCATATCCTTAATTTAACCAGCTGCAAAGTCATTTTGCATTAACTTGTAATGTAAATAACATAAAATGTCACATATTCACAGGCTTTGTAAATTAGGACATAGATATCATTGAAGGGACATTATTCTGCCTAACAAACATAGTAATCACATGTTTAATCCCAATATTTATTAATTGAAGGAATTTGTGAGATTTCTGGTTATTAGCATTTATGGTAGCCTTTTACTAGGTTGTGTAATTCTTGAGGCTAGCATGTTTTCATTATCCCTCTGTTCTCATGCCTTAAGTAATACCTGTTAAATAGTTAATTAAAAAAATAATAAATTTCTTAAGAGAGACACAACTAAGTTCTACCTTTAATAAATATAGCTAATGAAATATCTGTTTATATAAAACAATACTTTCCAGAAGTTTTGCATTTTGGGTCTGTTAAATCTTATTTTAGATATAGTATCAGATCAGAAGGGAAAATAGAAATCATTACACGGAGCTTGCAGCCTTTCATTTGGAATTGCTAGGTTCTCTTTGATTCCCTTTTTGAGTCATTTCTAAGCTACTTTTTTCACTTCTATTGTCAATATCGGTGATGCTGATTCCAGTTCATAACTATATGTAACTCAGGTCAGCATGGACTTGATAAAGCAGTTCATATAAAAATAATCATATGAAAGTGATCAATAAAAATTAAAAGATCATAATAATATAGGGGAGAAATATATTCCATGACAAGAATATCAATGATCTGAGTTTTCTAAATGGTTTCTGTATTTTACACTTTAGTTTTCTTGTGCTGGTACAACTTATGGGTCATAAGCAGTTAATTATTTGTTTAAGAGGTGCATCTACAAGGTGTGCCAGAACAATGTGATTAAATTACAGGGACTCTTTCCAACCTTGCAGTGCGAAATCAGGGCCATTATCACCTAGAACATTATTTATTTTTCTGATACTTTCAAATTGAAGAGTACATAAGTGCTACAATATATCAAAATCTCCTTCCTTTCCTGACATGTTATGCAGTGCCAGGATGAGAGTTGCTTAACATATAAATAGCTATTTAATTAAACTGAATTTTAAAATAATAGACTCATTCCTTCCTGTTTTCAACCTCTTTGTTTCACTTTGTATAAGCAACAGGGTAAATTTCTTTATTCTCGCTAAGCAAACAATATTCATGATTTCCTTAATATATACCAAGTGCTACAGTCATCCAAAATGATATTTTATTTACTCCTATAAAGACATATATTTCGTACCATGTTTCTTGTTATTGTACACTTTCAAGTTTGAGTCAATCTAGTAACTGCATCTTTTCTTGGGAACTTCTGCATGTGTTCTATAAAGACAGCATTTTATTTGCTTATTTCATTTGGTGTACTTATCATTTAGATTTAAATTTCTGGATAGGAGAGGTCACGTCTATTTGTTATCATCAGACTTTAAATGTTTTTAAGATGAGAAACTGTAAAAAATAAAATAAAAATCAGGTTTTGTAAGTGGTTAAAAAATTCAGTCAATGGAAGAGTCTGAAGAATCATACAGATTTTTAATTTCAGATAAACTCAGCGAGACAAAATTATCCAAAGGGAGTTTGAAAGTTTTACTTTTATTCTATATCTCTCCAATCAATTGATTAAGGCTTAGTCTCAGGTCACTATATCTTTGCAGCTTCCTGTTATTTTGATCATATCCATGAAGTATAACATTTGTTTAAAAGCTTTCAGTAAAAGCTTAGGCAAATGTGTCAAACGAGAGAAATAAACACTTGTATTTGTTTTAAGCTTCTTTTTCTTATTGGACTATAGGGAGAGTTTATTGGAATAATATGTATTACAGTTGCTGTTCTTTGGTTTAAAATGAAGAACAAAGAATGAATTATAAATATATAATAAGTAATATGATATTCTTAGCAATTGTGTCAAAATCATTAATCAGGATACATGTTATGATATTCATTGATTTAGAATATTTCTTGTCCATCTTTTCTTTTTTTCTTTATTGCTTTTCCTTCCTTCCTTCCTTCCTTCCTTTCTTTTTTTCCTTTCTATCGTAGCAAAATGTCTAGGGGATCAGGGTGTAATTCAGAGAAGACTCTGAAGAAAGGAAAAAAATATTTAAAATAATGGTTGGAAAAGGCCTAATCTTTCTATGAGTGTTCCAGATCAGAAAGAATATTTAGGGTATTGGCAGTGAGTATGGTGGGACCTAGGGATATTCTTCCTGAATGTATTGGATTCAAGATACTTTGGCAGGAGACTCAATTTGTAGGTTAGGTTCAAAGTTGACGAACCAAGGAAGCATCGAATACAAGTTTTGCCCAGGTCTCTAGAAATCTGATCATTCTTTAGGTCCCATCCTCATGGACTTGAGCTGATATAGCAAATAAACCATAATATAGGTGACTTATAAAACACAGAAATGTATTTCTCTAAATCTCAGAGCCTGAGAAGAACAAGATGAAGATACAGTAAATTTGATGCCCTGGGAGTGCCCCATCCTCATAGATGGTACCTTCCTACTGTGGCTTCACATGGTGGAAGTGGCAAAGAAGCTTCCTTGGGCCTCTTTTATAAGGGCTCTAACTCCAAACCTATGATCTAATAGTCTCCCAAAAGGCTCAACTTCTTAGTATCATCACCTTGGGGTTATAACATGGATTTTGAGGGGACAAACATTCAGACAATAGAAGATCATTTAAATATTCATTCTTAAGGAGCCTGCATTTCTTATGGTACAGTCTTTAACTCACCAAATCTTTATTAGTTGTTTCCAAGGGCACCATTTGTTGTAAAAAGTACTAACTGCTCGGTTTATTCGTCAGGGACTACAGCTCTGTCTTTCTCATCTCCCTGATCTTTGTAACTCTCTTAAGTGCAAGGGTGGTTTAAGTGGAAAAAGCTGTCTCCAGCAGGTGGTACAACTATTAATCCTTCATTAATCAGAAGCATAGAAACTCTAATTTATTCATGCAATTCCAGTAAGCAGTGAATCTATCAAATGTATCCTATTACGTACACTGAGCAGTTGACTAATACAGCATTCACATCATAACATTATATATGTGAATTCCTCTGCTTTCTTTGGAACTCTGATTCCTCCTTAATTACCTTCCTCTCTGAGATTCAGGTTACTGATGACTGTAGGAGTAAGGGACCTGTACAGCAAACAAATATGAAATGATTCACCTGTGATTCAGCATAAAGAAAACATACATTATACTATACGGACTTCCTAAAGGCAGCCTAGAGTAGTGGTTGAGCATTCTCTCTGTGAACAGAAAGAATAGACTTTGAATCTTACTGTGGCTGCTAATAGCCTATATTACCTTTTTCTTTAAAACCATGGACCCCAAAATGGGGAACCTACAGTATCTCACAGAGTAGGCATTATAACTCGAGTTTAATGAGAAAATTTACATAGAGCGTTTTTGATGACTTATCCATAGCAAGTGGTTCATAAAAGACAACTACATGAGGAAAAATGTTGCTTTCCCTGGGGAGACTTCTCTGCTAATAAAAAGGGCAAACTTTGATGGCCAGTGGAAGCCTGGGCATATTATTTTAAGCATTCCATGGGAAAGAAGAGCTTTGAAAGACCTGCAACCTCTAGCTTAGATCCGTGCCTATTCTTTTACTGAGTAGAAAACCTAAATTTCACTGAATATCACTGATCATAAGACCCTATCGTTCAGAGACACTTGAGGATCTTCAGGGGCCAGCAGATAATTGTGCTTTTTTTCCCCAGATCTATATCTGCATCACAAGTTAAAGGGCAAAAGGAATTGTTACTTACTTTACTCACATGTTCAGTAGATGAGAGAGGGAACCCAGTTTTGCACAGATCTCTTATTTGTTTTTAGCTTCTGTTACCTCTTGTATGGACCTTCTTAAAGATTAGCACAATAAAAGCTATTTTCCTTTGGCTTCTAATAGACTGTGACTGATACTCTTATTAACTTTTCTCCAAAAGTATTCACCAGTGTTGGCACCTGCAAGACTCCCTGCCCTCACATCCTGTGATGTCAATGAAGTGCATAGCAGCCAAAAACTCTGAAGACTTTTATGAATTCTTTTTACCACCCTTTTCAGCCTGAGTTACTGGCTTTAAGCGCACAGTATATTATATGGTCTTTTTATTTCTGAGACTGGGATTTCTTAGATTGTATAGATATTCATCATATATTTTTTTCCTCACAACCTACTCCTTAAGCTTCTCCTCCACTCATTTGGCAGAAGTAGGCTGTATTTTTGAACTTTGCTTGTCTTTCTTCTTTTTGGTAAGCTTCATAGCATTATTCTACTGAAGATGTGAGCTCATGTGTAAGAGTCTCATGTCTTCTTGAGGATAAACTGCTTTCAGGTGTACAGTGAAATGTCTGCTTCTCCAAGAGTTTCAGAATTCCACTTTATCTGTATATGACTTCATCTCATTAGAAACATAAATTCAATATAAGCATTACTTTTCCCACTTATATGGAGGTTATTGCATAATTTGTGTATCCACTGGTCCCATCTGATAATTTTCAAATCCCTGTAGCGAGTGGGATATTATGTAATTTATATTTTTATACCCTATAATATAAAACATATTTCTTGCCCAAAAGAATAAATAAATATTTTGTTTCGTTTGAAGGAAATTCTTGCAGTCTGTGAGAAGACACAAGTCTATTTAGTGGAGGCAATTCCTTGACCACTGATTTACAGCAAAAATTAAATGAGCAATCTTGATTTAGATCTTTAAACATTTATCCTGATTTTTTTATTAACGAAATACCTAGTATTTGTTTATTAAAATTTTTTGTTTCTTGTTTTTTTTTTTGTGGGTTTTTTGTTTGTTTTTGTTTTTGTTTGAGAGAGTCTCACTGTTGTCACCCAGGCTGAGGTGTAGTGGCACAATCTTGGTTTACTGCAATCTCTGCCTCCTGGGTTCAAGCAATTCTTATGCCTCAGCCTCCTGAGTAGCTGGAATTACAGGCATGCACCACCATACTCAGCTAATTCTTATATTTTTAGTAGCCATGTTGGCCAGGCTAGTCTCAAACTCCTGGCCCCAAGTGCTGCTCCCACCTTGGCCTCCCAAATTGCTGGGATTACAGGTGTTAGCCACTGTGCCCAGCCTAATTGAAATGTTTTCAGAAAATATATATTTAACTTCTCCAAAGTTTACAAGGGACTATGTTATTTTGTTTTATTATAATTCCAGGCGTATTTGAAGATTGAAAGAAATTTGGACACTGGAGTTGAAGAACAATAAATAGCCATCTTTCCTCTCTTAGTTATGCAACTCTCAAATTCTATTTTATCTGAGTATTGGTAATTAAAAATATTTTTCCTTATATAATAGGGTGTAAATTTGGATGAATTTTAAACCCGAATGGGCCCAATTGTGGCCATATGCTGAGTGGCATTGAGCAATTTCCAATGCCTCAAAGTTTGTTTCAGCACATGCAAAGTGGTGGGTGATAATGCTCTTTCTCCATAGTATTGTCATGAAGATAAAATAAGATAATGCATACAAAAGTACTTTCTAAAGTATAAGACCCATTTCAAGCGTAAGATATTATTATAATTTTTGGCTGGCAAAATAATACAACATCCAAACTTTTGAAACTCAATTTAAATGCAATGGATAAGCTGTAATTATCTGCAGAGTTGTTACTTAGTCTGTTGAAAGGGTTATAAAAATAGAAGTTTTATATCTTTTGAGGAAAAATTGCTAAATACAATTTCTGTGTTCTAACAGGACCTGTATACCTGGATTATTAGCTTACAGTATGAATTTCTGGTAATTTTGACCTATTTAGAAATTTGTAACTATGAGATTTTGAATGTTGAAATAGCATTTTTAATTATGCATTGAAATTCAATTAGATCTCAAGAATTATGGTGGTCTGAAAAACATTAATGCTTTTGAACATGCGGAAAATTGAAGCCATAAGTTTGAAGTCTTCCAGAATTTATAATTCCTGGTTCTTAAATTAGTCAATCAGATAAATTTATAGAACAGAATTATGTTCCTAGCAAAGAATTTCTTCATTTATCTTAAGAGGAGGAAAAAAATTTGATATCATGAAAAAAGGAATGGATTTTCTTCAGAGAACTCCAATTTGAATTTTAGCTCAACCACACTTGAGTTATGGAATTCATATCTAGGCAAATCCTTTAGTCCTATGAGCTTCAATCTACTCAACTATTGGATCATTTACAGGAATCAAGTGAAAAAATATGTATTGACTGAGTCCATATTTGTATATATGTTTATGCATAATTTAACATTCAAAGATAGAGGCAGAGTAATGTTTTCCATTGAGGAAGATGACAAAGAGAAGCTACATAATATAGGTGTATTACATAATTTAAAAACTGTTGTACAAAGCCAGGGGCAGTGGCTCACGCCAGCACTTTGGGAGGCCGAGACAGGTGGATCACCTGAGGTCAGGAGTTCAAGACCAGCCCAGCCAACGTGGTTAAACTCTGTCTTTAAAAAATAAATAAATAATAAAAAACTGTTGTACAGAAAAAAATCACAAGCATATCCGTGTTTGAGGAATGTTATAGGAGAGGCAGGGAATGGCTGAAAAGGAAAGAGAATAGGAAGATATAAGCCTGATAATGGAGGGTTTTACAAATAGTACTAAGAGAACTGGACTTTATTCATTATGTGATCATGAGGATTTGAAAGGTTTTACACAGAAAGTAAGAATGGTGATATTTTTATTTTAGTTAGATCTGATATAAGCCACAACATTGTTTTTTTAAAGTAAAACACATTTACATTACTTCTCTGTTTTAAAACGTACATTGTTGTCTACCTGAACAAAAAAAAAAAATGAAAGACTTGAAAAATCAAAATGATCTATAAATAAATTGCCTGTTTGCCAAAAAAAAAAAAAAAACTAAAGAAAGACAACAAAATCCAACATCCGACATTGTAAACTGAAAATATCTAATATCCACTGAAAAAAACACTAATATGAGAAAGGAAGAGAAAAATATGACTCATCACCAGTGGATAAATTAATTAACAGGAGCAGACTCAGAAAGTCTGAGATAATAAAAGTGTAAATTAAGGATTAAAGCTGCTATTTCAAGGATTTAAAGATCATGAAGAAAGTATATGTTTACACAAATTGTGGTTTAAATACTGGAATCTCAATAAAAATAAATAAAATGGTGCACGTAGCCTGGATGTGTCTTCAAACCATTATGCCAAGAGAGAGAAATCAGGGCAAATAATGTATTCTACGTGATTGTGTTTTATTAAATGATAGAACAAGATAGAAACGATAGAAAATAATCCATATCAGGGGTTCTCAACTAGATGCAAGGTCTGGCAAAGTCTATAGTCATTTCTGGTGTCACAACTAGAAGTGTGGGGTAAGTGTTCTACTACCATCTCACAGGTATAGACCAGAGATGATGCTAAAAATCCTACAGTGCACAGGGAAGCATCCCTCTCTCCCAGCAAAAAATTACCCAGCCCCAAATATTAATATTGCTGAATATGAGAAACCCTAGTTAACAGTTATGGAACAAAAAGTGATATTCTTCAGGTAGTGGTGGAGCGAAGATGGCTGCAGAGGACACAAGGGAACTTCTGTGGAGCCCTGAAAGTGTTTTAAAAGGAATGGTGGTTAAAGGGGCACAGATGTTTGTCAAAATTCAAAGTTTATTCTTAAAATGAATGTAATATGTTGTATATAAAAATTTCTTATGTATATACAGCATAGGTATATACTGTATATATTATGTGTTTAGTTTGTAAATTATATATGTGTGTGTATAAAATACAAACACATGCAATGTCTCTATAACTTAGAATAAAATATAGTCATGTATTATTATATATAAGGAGATATTACTGATATGGCCTTTACCTACCATTCCCATCAAAGCTATCCCACTCTATGCCTTTCTCAGTATCATCACTTTCACGTTCCCTGAGCATGACAAACCCTTTCCTCACTGCTAGCACCTGCCACTGCTGTGCCCTGTGCCAGGAATCCTCTTTCCCATCTCATCACTCCAAGCTCAGGAAAATAATGTCAGCTCCTCAAAAAAATCCTCCCTGACAACTTTCTCATGTGCTTTTCTGATTTTTCTTTATCTTCGAACACTATTAATGCAGGATATTTCCCTGACCCCTTCACAGGACTTGTGACATGGGTGCCTCATTTACTTAGCACACCTCTCTCAACTCCTCATGGGAAAGAGTGCCTGAGTAAACAAGGTGGGAACTGGAGTGCACAAGTGCTGGAACTGGCTGGCCATTTTGGCGCTGGCAGGAGCAAACTGCACTAATTCAGACCTTCTGTGTTCCACCCTTTGTGGACAGGAAAGTGCAGGTGAGAAGGTGCAGGAACCAACCGGAGCAAGTCCTTTTGGTCACCAGCAGGAGACCACATAAGTGTTAACAACTCAGTGGGCCTGCAGCTGCGCTCCACCAGCAAGGGCAAAGGGCCAGTGTTGACAGGCTTTTATATCCTGACTCACGGCTTCTGAGCTCTTGAGCGGCATCCAGGAAAAATGAACTCACATAAACAAATGGAAGGATAGTAAATATGGGGGATTTTATTGCTGATGAAAGTGGCTCTTAGTGGGAAGGGGAGCTGAAAAGGGGAGAAGTCGGGTAGGTAATATTTCCTGAAGTCTGGCTATACTTGTCTGGATTCTTCTCCTAAGTTGTGCCATCAAGCTGTCCCTCTGAAGTTAAGTTGCTTCTCTCTGATATCTAGCTACTTCTCCTTCTGTCTGTTGAGCCTGGGGTCTTTATAGGCACAGGATGGGAAGAGGCAGGGGCCATGGGTGTTTTAGGAAAAGGCAATATTTGAGTGGGAAAACAGGGATAGAAGTTCTCACTTCGGGCTGTGGTCTCAGGCTTTTCAGCTTGAGGGTGGAGCTTTCCTAGGGACCTGGCCCTGTATGGGTGGAATTTCTCTGCCTCCTGTCCCCATCACCATCACATAAAAATTGGATTTGTAAAGGACAGGGCTAATTGAAAGGGGAAATTTAGGAAGATGGCATCAAAGTTCATGTGAGAAATAAAGAGTCATGAGTTGAGGAAGCTATAAACTCTAGTTACGCTTGCTTGGCCAGGCGCTTTATTACCTGAATGATTTCTTTCCAGCATCCCACCTAATGAGAAAATGAGTCCAATTCAACTCAGTAAGCATTCACTGAGTGCACACTATTAACATATTTTTGGTGTGATGATAAATGCTGCTTTAAACATTTGATATGGTTTAGCTCTGTGTCCCAACCCAAATCTCGTCTCAAATTGTAATCCTCATGTGTTGAGGAAGGGACCTGGTGGGAGCTTACTGGATCATGAAGGCACTTTCCTCCAGGCTCCTCTTGTGATAGAAGTTCTCACAAATCTGATGGTTTAAAAGTGACAGTTTCCCCTGCACTCTTTCTCCTGCCACCATTTAAGACGTGCCTTTCTTCCCCTGTCCCTGCTGCCATGATTGTAACTTTCCTGAGGCCTCTCCAGCCATGTGGAACAGTGAGTCAGCTAAACCTTTTTTGTTTATACATTACGTAGTCTCAGGTACTATCTTTATAGCAGTGTGAAAAGGGACTAATACGTATTGTTCTCTATCTGTAACGCAGTATTAGCTAGCAGCTTTTCTATTGGGTCAGCTATTGTTACCTGCTGGATTTCAAGTTCTCAAAATAAACTTCATCCATCTGTAGACAATAGGAAATGCTGCATAGCTGTGTATTGTAGATAATATTGGCTAACCATAAAGTGAGTTAATGTTAACTTACAGACTTTTTCATCTGTTTGTAGGGAAAGGCTGATGCTAAATATTTGTAGGACCTAGAATAATCATATAAATAGAAGCAACATAATTGTTGTCTAAATATATAAAAGTTATGAATCAAATTAACAACTTATTAAAACATGTTGCATGCTGTATCTTGAAACATATATCTTGATGATGACTTTAAAATATGCAAAGCTGTAATTTTTACATTATACGCAGACAATGGGCAAACATGATTGAACTTAATGTTTTCAACATATGTCTCATTCTATTAGTGAACAGTGTTATATATATAGTAAAATAAATATATTATTTACAAAATATTGTAGTCCTATGCCAGATGTCATTTTGGTCAGCAAGAAACTACATATATAAAAGTGGTCCTATAAGATTACAAGACCTTATTTTTACCGTACCTTATGTTCAGGTACGTTTAGTAAAACAAATATGTACCATTTTGTTACAGGTATCTACAGTTTTCAGTACAGTAACATGCTATACAAGTTTGTAGCCAAGGAGCAATAAGCTGTATCTTGTAGCTTGTGTGTGTAGCAGGCTTTAACATTTAGGTTCTTGTAAGTATACTCTATAATGTTCACACACTGATGAGATCACCTATGTATTTCTCAGAACAAATCTCTGTCATTAAGGGATGCATGATTGTATATATTTAGTTCAAACATTGTTTTCTGGCCCTCAATATAATTTCACGTAAATAGCATACAACTATCATATAAATGTATAAGGATATATTGCATTATTGCCCTCTGAAAAATGTCAAATTAACTTTCTTCCTTTGTTCAAAAGCAGACTTCCATTGCATCAATAGTAGAATTATCTGCAAACCTTTAAACAATTTAGATATAGTTGCCTTGCCTTTCTGGAACATATGGCAAGAGTTGGGAATAATTGTTTTCCTAAGGTCTATCTGATGTTAAATGTGAGAGTAAAGAGTTTGGCTTATGTGCCGCAATTGAGTACCATATCCTGAGTTCCTGAGACACCTGTGTTTCTTAATATTATTTTCTGCATGAGTGTTTGTGACTTTGAGAGCTATCTAAATGTGTGCCCCAAAACCAAGGATGCTCTTACCTTAGTCTAACATACTACTGGGCAAAAATAATAATAATAATAATTAAATGGCACTTTGCAAAAAATGTGACAAAGGAAATATTATAGAACCATATAATTAGAAACTGGGTACCCAATGATGAGAAAGTGATTCTTTCAACTGAAAGAAAATAAGCAAATCACAACAGTATAGACAAAAGAAAATTGATCCTTGGTAAAAATAGAGCTAGAGGTGAGGTTTCCACCTCACTGTATGTCAAAGTTCCACGTGGATTTCTAAGAAATACAGACCTTAGGAATCTGTTCCTGAAAATTCTGCCTTAGTCCAAATAGGTTGAAAAGGCTCAAGAAGCCCCTCATTTAATGCTGAAACAGCTATTTGGAAACCACATGATGGTTTATGATTAAAAAGGAAACGGAAGAGCTAAGCAAACAGATCAAATACATTCTAGGGCATTAAATGATAAAGCAAAGAACCAGCATTTTACCAAATAAAATAATATTTGCAAAATTAAATTAATCACTTTTTATTCAAATAAAAAATAATCATAAATAAGAATGGCAAAACTAAAAAAGCTGCCAAAATTTTTAAAAAGTTAAAGTGACTTGATCTAACAAAGAAGGCATAGACTTTAAACAAAACAGACAGAACGTAGAGAGGGATCTCATTCAAATCTCTTAGACGTAGGAAGCAGGTTCTAGGCCAGAGCAAAGCAGTAACAGAAGATCAGAGAAGAAGGCAACGTTAATTCTGTTTTCAATTCATTTTATTTAAAATGAGTCAAGGAAATCTTTACACAGAAGGTAATGTTTGTGGTCGACTTTGAAGAAAATACTCTGTTAATTGACAAGGACAGAGGTTATTTTAAAAAATTATTCTAATTAAATGTGAATAACACTTAAAAAGTTTATGCAATTTTGTCTTTCCTTAATAATTTAAAAGATAATTCAGTATCTTAGTGTTGCCAACTCATTACTTCAGATACATATTTTTATGGCATGCACCAAATTATTGATTTTATTTTATTTTTTACTTAAAGGAAGGGTCTACAGAGTATTAAATGCTGCAAGAGGAAAAATAGATACAAAACAGCAGTAGATTTTAAAAGATGGTGTAAAAAATAATAATAGAGTTGTGCTCCTGAGAAATCAAGATGGGAAATTAGAATAGCTGCATTAAGGAGAAAGTACATGAAGACATTACGACACCCATAGTAGAATGTGTGATAGGTAGAGGGACTGAAGTCAATCACAGTATATGACACCCGCGATAATTTTTGAATCCATTATACTACTTTTATGACTTTTTATTATCTCCAGTAAAAGTGATCAGAATAAAAACTGCTAAATAAATAAACCGCAAAGGTGTATATGCCTCTGGGACTGCGCTAAAAAAGAAAGGAATAAAAACAATACAAATGGATGATATTTTTCTGTCAAAAGTCACAGAGAAATGTTAGGGATAGGATTTTCAATAACTGTCCATGTATAGAACGCTTCAATCAAGAAAGGCTGATGAAGAATAAAATTTGGCTTTTTTTGCTTATATTTCATACTGGTATTTGATGTGTTCCTAAGTGCAGAAAGTTGAGTCAATCACCCTTCTGCTCCTTGTAAGAACGCGAACCTGTCTCACGTTATTTTCTTGCCCTTTCATAGTTGATCTCCACTTCTGTTCAACTCCCAATCATGGCCAATGTATTCAGTTAATATGTTATTACTTTGGTTACTGCTATTTGGTCATTACTATTTTCTCCCACTCAACATTAAGATCTACAGGGTTGGTGCTGTTTATTGTTCCAATGGGTTGCATAGCATTTGCCAGCATGTATATATCACATTTCGTTTCTCCGTTTCTTCCTGTTCCATCTTACCACGAGTGCCATTCTTGAATGTGGTTTCCTCTACAATCTATACAGTAAACACCCTTATGTGTATCTCTCTTGCAGATAAACCCATACAAACACACATACATAGACACAGACATATATATATATATGCATACATATCACATATACACAAATAGTGCTGCTATCAGATAATGCTTATATGTTTAATTATAAAAATACTGCCACAATACAAAAATTAGCTGGGTGTGGTGGCACGTGCCTGTGGTCCAGGCTACTCAGGAGTTTGAGGAAGGATGATTACTTGAATCTAAGAGGTGGAGATTGCAGTGAGCCAAGATTGTGCCACAGCACTCCATCCTGGGGACAGAGCCAAAGTCTGTCTCAAAATTAAATAACAAAAAAATACTGCCAGATGTTTTCCATAACTACTATGTCAGTTTAAATGGGCATTAATAGAGCTTGAGATTTATGTTTTCCTGCATGCTTGTCAATATATGGTGCTCTCCTACTTTGTATTTTCTTCCTTTCTATGAGTGTAAAGTGTTATTTCAGCATGCTCGTAATATTTCTTTATCTCAGTATAAATGAAATTGATAGTCTCCCTTTATAGTTGTTTATGATTTAGATTTTGCCTTTGCTGAATAGTCTGTTGAAATACATCATTTTGTTTTTATAGTAAATACATTTTCTTATTTATTTTGCATAATCCAGATACCAAAGTGTTTATTTTTAGACTTTGCAGTTATTTAGTATAGGTCTATATTTGATACCCATTTGTCACTGTTGAAGGAAAGGGGTCCTGATTCAGACCCCAAGAGAGGGTTCTTGAATCTCATGCAAGAAAGAAGTAAGAGTGAGTCCATACAGTAAAGTGAAAGCAAGTTTATTAAGAAAGTGAAGGAATAGAAGAATGACTGCTCCATAGACAGAGCAGTCTGAGGGCTGCTGGTTGCCCATTGTTTTTATTTGTTTTTTAATTGCACTTTAGGTTCAGGGTACATGTGCAGATCATGCAGGATTGTTGCATAGGTACATACACGGCAGTGTGGTTTGCTGCCTCCATCCCCCTGTCACCTATATCTGGCATTTCTCCCCATGTTTTCGCTCCCCAAACTCCCCACCCTCTATTGTTCCTCCCCTATCCCCCTACAGCAGAACCCAGTGTGTGATGCTCCCTCCCTGTGTTGATGTGTTCTCATGGTTCAACACTTGCCTGTGAGTGAGAACATGCAGTGTTGATTTTCTGTTCTTGTGTCAGTTTGCTGAGAATGATGGTTTCTAGATTCACCATGTCCCTACAAAGGAGAA
>CAUYLG010050035.1:0-67952 GCA_963573385.1 Cacajao melanocephalus | reverse complement strand
TACCCATTTTTAGACTGCATTCTAGCCTGGGCAGTAGAACAAGAATCCTGTTCTCTCTCCCTCTTTTTCTTCCTCTTTCTTTCTCTCATACATTCTTTTTCTTTCTTTGTTTCACTCTCACTTTCTTTCCTCTCTTTTTCTTCCTTTCAAAAATAAATAAATAAATAAATAAAAAATTATATTTCTTGCTATGTGCAAATACCAAACACTCCCTAGAAATTGATGAGAAAAAGAGAAGGAAAGGTTACAAGTAGACAATATTCAGGAAGGAGAAGGCATAAGGTCAATACATATGTTAAGTGCTCAACCTCACTAATAGTGAAATAAGTATATTCTGTGAAAAATGAGATATTTCTCTTGCCCATCAAAATGACAAAATGTATATAAAAAAGTATCCAGTGCTGAAGAGGATATAGGAAAATGAGTACTTTTGTGCATAGTTGGTGCAAAGTAAATAGTATCACTCCTTTGAAACATAGTAATGTCTATGGAAATGGAAAAAAAATACTATTTTTGATCAAGTATTTTCACTTTTAGTAGCCTCTATAAAATGAAAATAAATATGTAAGAATGTATATATAAGCATATGTATTACTTTATTGTGATAGGAAACAATGATAATTAATAGATCTGAAATAAATGTATTATAATGTCAGCTACAATGTAAAGAATGACTTAGATCCATCCATACCTACTAATCTGGAGAAAGTGCAGTGAAGTATTTGTATGTGAAAAAATGTTACAAATAAATGTATATAGCATCATTACATTTTTTATTAAAACCAAAAACCTTATACGGGTGGTAGCCAGCCTCCAAGATGGTCCCAAATGTTCCCTGCATCCTGATCGCATACCCTTGCATAATGCATGGTATTAGAGTTGCTCTCAGGACCAAGACCATACAGCAGAAGTGATGGCATGTGACTGCAGTTTATGCCTTGCTCTCTTTATTGAACTGGCTTTTCTGTGGGAAACTTGCTGCCATGTTGTTAGGCCTCTCAAGCAGCCACATGGAGAGGTTTATGTGGAAAGGAACTGAGGCCTCCTACTGAGAACCAGCCCAGCGGGTAGCTAATTCCTCAGCCAACAATGACATGAGTGAGGCCTCTTAGAAGCAGATTATCTTGCTCTTGTTAAACCCTGCACCCACCATCAACATTTTAATGGCAACCACATGAGAGAATGAACCTGAACAACCCAGCCAAGCTGTTCCTGGATTCCTGTCTTTCTAAAACTGTGGTATAATAAATATTTGTAGTTTTTGTGAAGGACAAGTTCCTGAGTAATTTGCTACACTGCAGTGGTTAATAGAATATGGAAAACGTTGTGAAAAGGTCTATCATGGTATTAAATTGTTTACCTCAGTGAGTTAGAGGTGGAAAGGTTTTGAAATGTTTTAATTTTTATTTCAAGCTACTATTACCATGCAGAAGTAGTTACATACTCCAGATAGCATTCTGGTGGCCTATCATTTAACCAACAAATACTACAAATATTAACGGAGTAATCCCCAAATCTCACTCTGAGTCAGGTGCTGTTAGGTGTGGAGGTTTAAAAGTAAATAACATACTATGTTTTCAAGAACACATTTTGATACAGGAAGTAAAACCTGATACTTTTCCTCTCCCATCTTAAAGTATAACAAATGTTATAATAAAAGCATGCATAAAGTGGCATTGGAGTATAGGGAGAAAGAGGATAATTCTGTGCACAGAAGATTCCTGAAGACTTTACAGAGAAACCCACCTCTTGGTACACTGAGACACCAAGGAGAGTCTTCCAGGAAGGGAAAATGGAGGAAAGGAGAAATCAATATTGGAAAATACTGGAAGTTTGAGATTTGCCTAAGTTCTGCTGTTCTTTCAACACAGATTTCTACTGCTCACATCTTGACAATCAGAGAGATAATAAAAATTAAGAATCTATATTAAAAAGCATATGACAGATTATTCTTATTTATTTACATATATATATTCTATGAGTATTAACATTAAAGAAGAAAACCTGCTGTTATTCAGCTTTAAAATCCATTTTAATAGAATCTGATCATCTAGAGCAGAATGAGAGGACACAGCTTCACTCAGGGGTCAGCCCTGTTTGACTGTCCAAACAGTCAGCAGAATAGGTCTTCTCACAATAGGTACTCCAGGGCCTGTGCTATGGTCTGAATGTGCCACCTCCAAAATTCAGTTGTTGACAATGTGATAGTCATAAGAGATGTGGCGTTTAAGAGGTGATTAGGCCATGAGAACTCCTCCTTCATGAATGGGTTTAAGGTGCTCTCATTAAAAGGCTTGACAGACAAAGTTTACCGCTTATCACCCTTTCACCTTCTTCCATGTGATGATACAGAGTTCCTTACCTCCAAAGTAGGCAGCATTCAAGGCACTATTTTGGCAGCAGATTGAACACTCATCCCAAGGTGAACCTGTCAATGTCTTGATCTTGGTCTTCCCAGCCTCCAGAACTGTGAGAAATAAATTTCTACTGTTTATAAAATTACCCAGTCTGTGGTATTCTTTTACAGCAGAATAAAGGGTACTAATGTAGCCTGAAACTAAGGGACATATGTGATAATTCAATGGTGCTTGCAAAGCTGGATGGTTTGGCTGAACTGTATTTTTTGTGTTTCACAGGTCTTCTTGGTTTTCAGAGACATCATTACTCATGAGCATTCTTAAAGCTGTAAATGATACTTACAAATAGGGCTTCTTTTTTAAGCTTAGAGGTGTGTGGAGCAAATATTGAGCTTACATATTTAGAAAACAGGATTTTGCATATAACAAGACAAAATGACTTAAATACATAAAAAGCTGTTATTCCCCTCTCCAACCCCAAATATCACTCTGAGATAATTAAGACCTTGGGAATACATCTCGATCAATTTTAATTGCATGGCATCCAAGTTTTGCACCTACTGGAAACAAGAGTTTTGTCTATTTTATCTGCCTTATGCCATTTGGATAGAAATAACAAACTGGCAATACAATAGGAAAATTGACATTCCTTCTCTCAGTGCTATTGTTACTGTTACATTTCTTACATTCTAGCCACTTGAGAACAAGTCAGTGCTGCAAGGAGCAGCTGATTTTATGCACCAGTCATTTGCATAGTTGATTCCAAAGATAGAGAATTGTAGAATGTTTGAATTGGAAGATACATAAATTAAGACTCTATAGATTTCAAGTGGCAGAAAATCTGACTAGTTCTATCTCAACCAATCAGAGAATGCATTGATTTTTATCATGGAAAGTCTAGAAATTTGAATTACTGCAAGGAAAGTTCCAGTCACGTCTGGTACGTTCTTTCTGTCTGATGTCTGGTCTCCCAGTGCGTTGGGTTGACTTTATTCTCAAAGACACTTGCTAAAATAACAGCACCCAGATAGCTGCAGAAGTTTCATCCATGTATTCACTGAGGTTCAAATCCATTAGCATAGAGGGCCTGCCTCTTTTTTTTTCCCCAGCATCTCTTGAATAAAACAATGTCATTGGCTCTGATTGGACTGTCATATCCAATATGACACTTAATCATGTGGCCTAAGAAACAGACTTCAGGTACAAGCTATTTCTGGAGCCAAAGTTGAAGTTACTACCATTAGCACTATTAGGACTGTGAGTTCCAAACCAATGACTGAGTCTTATCAAAACAGCACTGACTATAATGTTGATGAAAAATACCAAAAGCATTATAAGTCCTCAAAGACTGCATTAACAGTTTAATTTCCAAACCTTTTCTGAGAGACTGCCAAACTGCTTGTCTCATAGTTTCCATTTCTCTAACATTTTCTCACAAGCTTTCCAAAATTCCAAGAAGAAAAAAAAAGGGTAAATAAAATCTGAGACACTCTGCTCAAATATTGAACATCAACATCAGCAGAGTACGTAGAACTCTGCATACCACTCTCGTCTTACAACAGTTCAGGACAGTCCAGGACAGAGGGTAACAGACTATAGCCTGTGGGCCAAATCTACCATGTCACCTTGCTATGTAAGTCCTGTGGGTTAAGAAGGGTTTTCATATTTTTAGGTGGTTAAAAAAAAATTAAAGGATTTTTTTCTTGTGTCTCATGACACAGGGAAATTATACGAAATTCAAATGTCAGTGTCCATAAATAAAATTTTTATTAGGACACAGCTACACTCATTCATTTTGACATGGTTGGGCTCTGTGTTCCCACCCAAATCGCATCTTGTAGCTTCCATAATTCCTACATGTTATGGGCCTAGTGAGAGATGACTGAATCATGGGAGTAGGGCTTTCTCATGCTGTTCTCCTGAGAACGAATGGGTCTCATGAGATCTGATGGTTTTAAAAATGGGAGTTTCCCTGAACAAGCTCTATTCTGTTGTCTGCAGCCACGTGAGATATGCCTTTCACCTTCTGCCATCACTGTGAGGCCTCCCCAGCCACACAGAATTGTGAGTCCAATAAACCTCTTTCTTTTGTAAATTGCCAGTCTCAGGTATATGTTTATCAGCAGCCTGAAAACAAACTAATACATTAAATTGGTACCAGCAGAGTGGGACATTGCTGAAAAGATAGCTGAAAATGTGAAAGCGACTTTGGAACTTTAGGTAACAGACAGAGGTTGGAACAGTTTGGAGGGCTCAGAAGAAAATAGAAAAAATGTGGGAAAGTGTGGAACTCCCTAGAAACTTGTCGAGTGCCTTTGACCAAAATGCTGATAATAATATGGACAATGAAATCCAGGCTGAGGTGGTCTCTGATGGAGATGAGGGACTTGTTGGGAACTGGAGCAAAGGTGACTCTTATTATGTTTTAGCAAAGACACTGGTGACATTTTGCCCCTTACCTAGAGATTTCTGGAACTTTGAAATTGAGAGATGATTTAGGGTATCTTGGGGAATAAATTTCTAGGCAGCAAAGCATTCAAGAGGTGACTTGGTGCTGTTAAAGCCATTCAGTTTTAAAAGGGAAACAGAACATAAAAGTATAGAAAATTTGCCACCTGACAATGTAATAGAAAATAAAAACCCATTTTCTGAGGAAAAATTCAAGCCAGCTGCAGAAATTTGCATAAGTAACAAGGAGCTGAATGTTAATCCCCTAGACAATAAAGAAAATGTATCCAGGGCATGTCAGAGGTCTTCATGGTAGCCCCTCCAACACAGGCTCAGAGGCATAGGAAGAAAAAATATTTCTGCGGGCCCAGAAAAATGTTTTGTGTGAAGCCTAGGGACTTGGTGTCCTGCATCCCAGCTGCTCCAGCCATGACTACAAAGAGCCAAGGTACAGCTCAGGCCATGGCTTCAGAAGATACAAGCCCCAAGCCTTGGCAGCTTCCATCTGGTGCTGAGCTCGTAGGTACACGAAGTAAAGAACTGAGGTCTGGGAACCTTTGCCTAGATTTCAGAGGATGTATGGAAATGCCTGGATGTCCAGCAGAAGTTTGCTGCAAGAGCAAGACTCTCATGGAGAACCCCTGTTAAGGCAGTGCAGAAGGGAAATGTGGGGTTGGAGCCCCCACACAGAGTCACTACTGGGGCACCACCTAGTGGAACTGTGAGAAGAGGACCACCATTATCCAGACGCCAGAACTGTAGATCCACCTATAGCTTGCACTGTGTGCCTGGAAAAGCTGCATACACTCAAATCCAGCCTATGAAAGCAGCCAAGAGGGGGGATGTACCCTGCAAAACCACAAGGCTGGAGCTGTCCAAGACCATGGGAACCCACCTCTTGCAACAGCGTGACCTGGATGTGAGACATGGAGTCAAAGGAGATCATTTTGAAGTTTTAGGAGTTGACTGCCCTGCTGGATTTTGGACTTGCATGGGGCCTGTAACCCCTTTGTTTTGGCCAATTTCTCCCATTCAGAATGGCTATATTTACCTTATGCCTGTATCTCCACTGTATCTAGGAAGTAACTAACTTGCTTTTAATTTACAGGCTTATAGACAGAAGGAACTTGCCCTGCTTCAGATGAGAGTTTGGAATGTGGACATCTGAGTTAATGCTGAAATGAGTTAAAACTTTGGAGAGACTGTTGGGGAGGCAAAATTAGTTTTGAAATGTGAAAATATGAGATTTGAGAGGGGCCAGGGGCAGAATGATATGGTTTGGCTCTGTGTCCCCACACAAATCTCGTCTTGTAGCTACCATAATTCCCACATGTTGTGGGAGGGCCCAGTGGGAGATGATTGAATCATGGGAGTGGGTCTTTCCTGTGCTATTCTGATAATGAATGGTCCTCGTGAAGTTTGATGATTTTAAAAATGGAAGTTTCCCTGCACAAGCTCTACTCTCTTGTCTGCAGCCATGTGAATTGTGCCTTTCACCTTCCACCATGCTTGTGAGGCCTCTGCAGCCATGTGGAGCTGTGGTTCCAATAGACCTCTTTCCTTTGTAAACTTCCCAGTGTTAAGTATGTTTTTATCAGCAGCATGAAAATGGACTAATATACATTTACATATTGCTATGCTTGTTTTTGTGCTGCAGTGGCAGAGTTGAGTACTCATAGGAGAGACTATGCATCCAGCAAAGCTGAAAACATTTACTATTTGACCCTTTAGAGAAAATGTCTGCCAGCCCATGGTCTATAGCTGTTGTTCTCACACATTGGTTATAGCAGTCCCCACAGGTGCTGATTTCTGGGCCTCCTCCACAGAGAGTTTGCTTCCAATTCAATACCACTGGGTTGGGACCCAGGAATCTGCATTCTAAATCCCCATGGATAATTCCAGGTACATCTTCTGAAGCCAAGATTTCAAGAAAACCATGCCTTCCTCCTAAAATAAGGAGAAGTATCTTGATATTGTTTAGATTTTTCTTCAACACAACATTTGTGTTAGAAGGCAACTTAAGGGCACTGACAATTATGAAGAAATAAATAAAAGTCAAAGTTTCTTTTTGTTTTAATAATACTAGCCCCTCAAGGGGAATAGAAAATTACTGACTTCTTTCCTGCTTCATTCAGAGAAGTTTTTAATGATGAGACCCAGACAGGCTGTGGTTTTCAAAATCAATCTTTTATGCTCCTTAAGAGCCAGAGGTTAAATAGAGACAAGAAATAACATATCTACCATGGACTAGAGATAGTGGAGTTGAACTAAAGCAAGTCAGTCTAGAGAAAGGATAAGTGACCCCTGAGCTCAACTTACTCAGGAAATATGTCTAGTCAGGGACCAGGAAGTCAATAGCCACCTGGAATAGGAATTGGCTCAGTGGGATTTAAAAAACAGGTATCAAATGGTGAGGAGAAGACTAGATTCTGGAAAAGAAGAGCTCAAACATGCACTTTAGAAATAGACATTCCAGGCAGGAATGCATCATCTGTTCACAAGCAATAGTTAAACTTCACCTGGATTTTTATTCACACATCTTCTCTTTCAACAAAACACCTTGGCACTATGGGCCAGTTCCTGAGCTACAGAAAGACCAGCAAATAAGACAGACAGGGTGTCTAATGCTTAGATCATCTAGCAGCAAAGACAAACATTAATTGAGATATTGAGATGCACTATACATATATGTATTTCAGCAGCTCTCAAAGTGTGGTCCCTAGACCAGCAGCACTGACATTAACTGAGAACCTGTTAGAGATGCAAATTCTCCGGTGCCACTCCAGATCAAGAATCAGCATTCAGAAACTCTTGGGGTGGGGCCCAGCCATTTGTGTTTTAATGAGCCCAGTAGGTTATTCTGATGCATGGATCAATGTTCTGGTCCTTGGTTGCCTCATTTGGAAAATGGGGTTAATAATACTTTACATGCCTACAGATATAGCCTAGATTATATTGGGCATGAAATACTTGATAGCAGCCCCACGATGCCTCTTAACCAAGGCTGCATGGAGCATGGCTAATGGTGTCATACACAACTTTCCAAAGCCTCATAGAAAGAGATGATTTTCAATTCTCCTCTGATCCTGAGGGTCTCCCTACCTCAGGGACTTCAAAACAGCATTTCATCGATGCAGCACATAGAGATCACGGTCCCAGAGCAGGCCAACTGATCTATGCAGAGAAAAAACAGGAAGATGCCAGGCTGCTGCTTTATAATACCAGTTACCTGCTAAAAATATATTCAGAATCTTCTAGAACCATTCAGGAACTCCTGATGCACAAAGCACACATCTCAGTGCACGTCGTATGAGAAAACAGTGGTGTCATACTTCTGAGTTTTACTCCCTCACCATACAACTTAATGGAAAGGTACTGAAGACTAGACAGAACCCTTTACATGGCAAACACAGTATTGTATTCTCCACAGGTGTTGTGTACAAGTTGTTAGAACATGCTATGTATGATTTTCCTCCCAAGTTGACTCATTCCTATAAAATTCTTTGATTATGCGTGCAAAGACTGTAGGAGACACTGTCTATTCACCTCTCATATCCCCCAACCCACCTCCAAGGTCCCCTATTTGCACTGACAGTACCCTTGCACCATGTCCTCAACAAGTTTCAGGCTTTCTCTGATTCTCTGCCTGGGGTCTTTGTGAGAGCTTTTGCAATTCCTGGGCAGGACAGTTGGGCGGAACTTGGAATTTATCACCTTGGGAAGAACTCTCAGTTCTTAAGAAACAGGTATCAGTGAATACACAGCCCAGCTTCTCCACCCCTCCATGGGACTATTGCAAAGGACGTTTTACAGGGAATCTCAGAGAGGCCTGGCCGGATTGAGCCCTGGTTGTCTACAGCACTCATTAGTCATTGGCTTTTCTCCTTTTTCTTCATCTTGGAATCACTTCTCAGGTTAAGTACCTTCTTGGAATCACTTCCCAGGTTAAGTACCTGCACCCAAGTCCCTGTCTTTGGGTAGCTTTCAGAAGAATACAAGTTTACACAGCTAGAACACAGTGGAGCTCTGTTCCAAGCCCAGGCAATTCAACCCCACTGCCTATGTTTTTTCCACTGTGCATACTTCCTCAGAATAGCAAATTCCTGAGTCTGCAGGAGCAGCAAAGCTTGTCCTACATAATCCAGAAGCTGAGAAGTTCAATCTTCACTAATCTAGTCTTAAAAACTTTATAAATGAGACTAGAAGTCATTGAATCAAAGAATCAGAAGTCATCAGAATACAATGAGTATTTCATCGCTAAAAGAAAAGTCACATTTTTTAAATTTATAAAACTACTGAGATGCTTCAAACATAAGAATGCCTCTATGTCATCAAACCAGCCCACCAACAAGAGCACTGTTTGATGCATGTCTCTCAGGAGCAGCTAGCACTGTAAATGCATTCCAGTTGTTCAAAGATGCCCAGTGTAACAAAGGAACATTCAATAATTCCACTCACTGAAACACTATTGATTTTGTTATGCATTTCTGATTTCAAAGACAGCCATTTAAAAAGCCAGCTGGAATTACATACATTTTTAAGGAGCTGCACTTCAGCACATCTAAATAGTTTTTATTGCATAAACCTGTAAAGTAAATAGCAGATTTCAGTAAGCAGAATAATCCCAGAGGAAAGTGGCAGGAAGAAATAATGCTCTCGGCCATTCTCAGAGACAAGCAGTAGAGAGATTAAAACCGTTTCCGAGATCCTTTCTGTCTCAATGATCCTATGATAAAAAGAGTTTGGCTGGGGGAACAGCCTCCATGTCCATCCATTAGCTCTTCTTTACTTTAGAAGTCTTTCATTCTGAGACAATGAATGTCATCAGTCTACAATACGAATTTGGCTTAAAGTTGGAAATGGTGCACAGAAAAATGAGTAATGTAGATTTGCTCCTTTGAATATTTGCTAATTACCATCTACATCATCATTATTGAAATAGTTTAGCATTTAATTTTACTCCACTACATTATTTTTCTACATTAAATTAAATCTTACTTGGAGATCTCTCTAACCAGGATGATCAGAAACCAATTTAACTCATGTTGTAAGGTATCAGTTTTAGGTAATCTTTTTAGGTTATATAAGCTTCCAGAGACATTGTATTGGTGTTTGGAAAAAAGAGTGGAGGGCCTGTTCTCTCTTTTTTAACTAATCATGGTCAATATCACTATGTAAATTGTCCAGTATGAAGCACTGGAGATAGACTGGTCCTCTATGCTTACTATTGCTCCCAGAGCCATTTCAATAAAGCTATCAAAGCCACATCTCTCACACTTTAGGCCCCCAGGCTCCCCAGGCCTGTGCAGCTCCTCTGAAGCCGCACTGTGGGAATGGGCACTGGTGCTCATCACTCCTAGACACAAGTAGTGTTTTCCCACTGTGATGGTTAATACTTGGTGTCAACTTGATTGGATTGATGGATACAAAGTATTAATCCTGGGTATGTCTGCGAGGGTGTTGCCAAAAGGGATTAACATTTGAGTCAGTGGGCTGGGGAAGGCAGGCTCACCCTTAATCTGGTGGGCACAATCTAATTAGCAAATATAAAGCAGGCAGAAAAATGTGAAAAGGTGAGAGTGGCCGTAGCCTCCTAGTCTATAACTTTCTCCTGTGCCGCATTCTTCCTGCCATTGAACATCGGACTCCAGGTTCTTCAGTTTTGGGACTTGGATTGGCTCTCCTTGCCCCTCAGCTTCCAGACAGCCTATTGTGGCACCTTCTGATGGTATAAGTTAATACTTAATAAACTCCCCTGTATGTATGTGTGTGTGTATCTATATATATATAGATACACACACACTTAATAAACTCCACTGTATATAAACTCCCCTGGGCAAAATATATATGCACACACACACACATACATATAGGGGAGTTTATTAAGTGTGTGTGTGTGTGTGTGTGTGTGTGTATGTATACACACATAGCTAATACTAGCTCCCTTTCCTGGGGATAGGAGTGAGTAGGTGAGAGAAGTACAAAACAATATTTTTTCCTTCAACTCACTGTGTTCCACCTGCAATATCTAAAAATAGCCAAGAATAATGTCTCTTTTATCGTCATAATGATATGCCAAGACTTTGTAGATATTACCTCATTTAATTTATTAATTACTTTAATTAATTAATTAATTACTGCCAAATAATATTATCCATGCCATTTTGCAGATTACAAACTAAAATCAAGAGAAACTGAAAGCCTGTTCAATGTTGCATTGCTAGAAAGATCTTGTGCTGGGATTTGATCACAAACTACCTAACCATGGGTATTTTATTTTTACTAAGTTAGAGCAACAAGGGCTAATAATAAAATATTCTAAGAGGTGTTAAGTACTGAGCACTTACTATGCCCAGATATTCTTCTAGACATTGAAGACAAAATAGAAGAATACAACTCTGCCATCTTTGTACAGTACCAAAGGCAACACTTGAAGGATTTTTGAGAATTAAAATTTGAAGCTTCTAATCAAAGAGCTGCAGGGTGCAGCTCACATAAACTCTCCTGTCAGGTATGGAGGGTGGAAAAACACCAAAGGCACAGGGAAACAAAAAGTGGGAGAGTTCATCAAGATACTGTACCTAGAAAGGGATGTATTAGAACTGAGAAGCAAAGATTTGACTCACAAACACAGCTATTCAGTTATTACTTTATATCTGGATTTTTTTCTCTGTACATTAACAATGTAAAACACACAGTGTCTCTTCCCTTCTCAGCTTAAAACCTCACAACATATTTTTCTGGTATTTAAAATTAAATGCAAACCCCTTGCTATACTATTCTTGTGTTGCTATGTAGAAATACTTCAGATTGAGTAATTTATAAAGAGGTTTAGTTGGCTCAGAGTTCTGCAGGCTGTACAGGCATGGCACCAGAGTCTGCTTGGCTTCTGGGGAGGCATTAGGGAATTTTTACTCATACTAGTTGGTGAAGTGATAGAAGGCACATTATATGGTGAAAGCAGAAGCAAGAGATGGCAGAGGGTGGGGGGAAGGAGAAGGTGCCACACTTTACCACAACCAGATAGTGCAAAAAACTCACTCACTGTCATGAGGACAGCACCAAGGTATCAGGGATCTATCCCCATGGTCCAGTCACCTTCCACCAGGCCCTACCTCCAACAATGGGGATTATAATTCACCATGAGGTTTCGCTGGGACACAGATCCAAACTCTATCACTTACCATGTCCTACTAAACACCCCAGGAGCTAGTCTCTGCCTACCTCTTTCACATCAGGCATCCTTTCCAACACTCAACTTCAATGCAGCTGTGTGTCTACACCGTTCCTCAAACACAGAACCTCATTTTCTCCTTAGGGCCTGGGCATTTTCTATTTCTTCCATGTGGAATTTTACCTCATTTTTCTGCTCTTGGTCAACTCTTTTTCATCAGTTATGTCTTAGCTCAAGTGTTAGATAAAGCTCTCTGTTACCCAGTCTATGATAACATCTTCCTATCTTCTTATACATTCACTTGAAAAATGTTCAACGCATCGCATATTCAAGCACTGTTCTAGGTCTGAGGGATAAAACAGGGAACACACATGGTCAGATAGGTGCCCTCATAACTCTTATATTCCAGTGAGAGAGTTGGACAATAGGCATGGAGGAAAGCTGCCGAGGAGTGTTACCTTCACAACTTTCTGCCTCTGGCTGTACATGTGTATGGAAGGGCCCAGCTCCTGCTGGATAGTTATCACTACACAGCCATGTCCCAAATTCCTGTCATCATTCTTCCCCTTGAGGCCCTCCCATTAATCCCAGGGTGCTACTCTGGTTTCTCTATAACCTGCCTGTGTAACTACGAAACCAGCTTAACCTGGTTCAACTTTGTGCAATAAAAGTTGTGAGTTGTTTTTCAGTTGCCATGGCCCCAGGTTGCAAGTTACATAACTTAACATGAACTAAGTGTGCAACCACGTGGAACCTAAGTGCTCAGACCAAAGAACAGGGACCAAATTAAGAAGACACCACATGGCATAATCCATAATCCAATTACACTGAGCCCTGGTGTCACCCCAAGGGAAGATTCCAATCTGATTATTCCTTGTTACCCTCTGCCTATAAAACCAGCCCTAGAGTTCAGACTGGAAAGACAATTTTGGGTTTTTGAGTGTTTCTTCCTGTCTCCTTGACAGTCGACTCACAATAAAGCTTTTCTTTTTTCAAAAGCTACTGCCATGATATTGGCCACTACGTACATTGGGCAGCAAGACCACTGATGGCCGGGTAACAACTACATTTTACAGTCACTTTATTCAAATCTTCAAATTACCCAATATATGAGTGTCAGACCCCTGTGTGGGACAAAAGGCCTCATAACAAGATGGTAATGAATCAGAAATCTGTAGGAAGTGAGAGAGAGAGCCAGAGGGGGTCTCTGAAGGATAACTGAGGAAAACATTCCAGGAAAGTGGAATGGCAAATGCAAAGAGCCTCTATACAAATAGTTTTGTATTTCTGCATAAAAATTACTCCAAACATAGTGGCTTAAAACAACACACATGTAGTATTTCATGGTTCCTTACATATTAGAACTCTAGGCACAGTGCCACTGGGTTCCCTGCTCAGAGTCTCACATATCAAGGTGTTGGCTGGCCTGCTGCATCATCTCGGATTTGGGATCCTCTTCCAATCTCACTCAGGTTGATGACAGAATTCAGTTCCATGTGGTGATCCTACCCATTTCCTTGATGGCTGTCAGTTAGGGGCTGCTCTCAGCTACTAACAGCCACTTGCATTCACTGCCATGCAGCCCCTTTATCTTTAAGCTAGCTTCAGAGAACTCCTTAAACATCAAATCCCCTTGTGCTTTGAATCTGACTTTCCCTGCCCCTGACCACTAAACCCAGATGTAAAGTCTCATGAAAACAGATCAGTCCCCTTCTCTCCCCTCCCCCAGGATAATCTCCCTGTTTTAAAGTTAACAAATTTGGAACTTTAGTTACACCCGCAAAATCCCTTCACAGCTGTACTTAAGACTCGTGTTCAATTAACTAGCTGCCAGTTGGCGTGTGTACATCAGGGTCCAGGAACCTTGGGGGACCATTTTGGAATTCTACCCACCACAGAGCCGAAGGCAGGAGCATGGCTGTTGTGCTTAAAGAATTATAAGAAAGCCAGGATTTTAGAGCAGCATGGGCTGTGACAACGGTGTTGGGAAACCAGGTTGCAGAAGTGGAGGGATGGCAGCTGATGAAGGGCCTTGAAGACATTGCTGGGACTTTGGCATTTACTCTAAGATCAGAAGGCATTTGACTGAGTAATATGATCTGACTCAGTGTTAGAAGTATTACTCTGGTTGCATGAAAATAGATCATAGGGGAGATGAGAACTGAAGCAAAGAAAACAGGAGTCTACTGTGTTAACACTAGAGAAAAAGGATGCTGACTTAGACTAGGATGTTTATGATCACAGTTTAGGATGAGTCAGATTCCGAATATATTTTGAAGGGAGGGCTAACAGGTTTTGCTAATAGTTGGAATATGGGATTTGAGAGAAGAGAATCAAGGTTTTCCCTTCGTCATGCTATCACTTTCTTTAATATTCAATTAATGTAGTTCTGACTCTCTTAAAATACTTTATGTCCTTATTTAATTATTATATTTTTGCTCTTACTGCAAAGTAAGTTCCATTAAGTCAAAAACACTGTTTGTCTACTCCTGCATCCACAGTCTGACAAAGAACAGACATTCAAAAGATATGTGCTAGATACATGAGTGAATGAATGCATGAATAAATGAAGTGACTTCTGCACTTCAAGCATTCATGTTCTTTTCACTAGTTATTTCAATATAGCAGGAATGGAAGGCAGACATCTAATTTACGAACAGAAGGCAATCTATATGCCCCAGGAGATCAGATCCAAACCTAAAAAAGTATTTTGTTCCAATGTATTGGTGTCATCTGAGAAGAATAACTGATTTTGTTAAATGTTTACTTGACATGCATTTTAGATTTGGAAAAAAAAAAAAAGGATCAGAGGTGCTTCAAATCTGTTTTCTTCTTCTTTCCCCCGCCCCACCAACCCCCGGGGGTTTCAGTTAAGAAGCTCAAGTTTTGTTTTCATTTTTCTATTTTCTTTTTTATGTTTGTGCTTTTTATCTCCAACAGTCACAGTTTTCAGCTTTCAATTTTGTAGGCTTTCTTCAAGAGAGTTTCGTTGCACTCACTAAACATAATGCATAGCTAGTTTTTCAAGATATTTAGGTGATTTAGTTCATGGGTAATATAACCTTCATAGATGGCAGAATTTTAAGACAACCTAGCCATGGTGCATTTAGAAAAGCATGGAGGTTGGAAGGGATGAGTTCAAAGAGGCCATAGACTCTCTTAGGCAGTAGTGAAAAGAAATCCTGATAAATTGTAGGACTATTAGGCAGTATATGAAATTCAGCCTAATAAAGCCTTTTAATTATGACATGTTTACTGTACGGCTATTTGCAGTAAATATATAAAATGGATCATGGATAATGAAAAGAAAATGAGTACCATGTTTTTTTGTTCATTTTAATAAAAATTTTAGTGTGATTCTTCTGATGAAAAAATAGACAACTGATCCAGAGGATACAAGTTTTCCAGTCCAGAAGTGAAATGACCCTAAAGTGAGTAAACATGGACTACCTACCTTCTGTGGAAGTAATAATTTGCCCAGCTTTCTGAGTGTCTAGTGATAAAGCAAATTCTCAGTTTCTTAAAATCCAGTTGAATATAATGTTGACTTTTACACACAAACAGGTTAGAACATTTTAAGTGCTTAGTTCCTAACCCATTTTCTGGCTTAATTGACCGAACAGAATGTTTAAGTGATGCTGTCTTAAAAGCTGCATGAGTTCTATCCAAGGGTGCTAAAAGCTTTTGGTGCTTAGGTAGCAACTGTTTAGAAAGTCTCCCACCTGCACACAAGGAGACCTTGCCACAGGCAGTGTCCTGCTCTCTGGCCTTGCAGGCCAGGAGCCTTCCATCATCTCTCTATGTATTTAGAGCTTGTGTTCTCTGTTTTGTCTTATTTCCTTAAGCCTTTGATAATAGAACATTAAGTTATGATTGTTGAGAGGTAAAGAGATAAGGGAGGGGAGAAAGGAAGAAAGGAAAGAAAGAAGGAAGAAATTTCATGCCTTAAGTAATAACCAGGCTTAAAGTTGTAAGAATTTCAGAATGCTTCCCTCCTTTTTGGATCGAGTTAGTTCTTAGCTAACTAAAAAATTAACATCTGAAGGATGCATTTTGTGGAGGAATCCCAAATAATCCTTTTGTCTTTGGTTGTCAGGAGAAAGCAGAACAGACATATTCTTAAGGATGTAACCCTCAAAGCCAACTTAATGGTCAGAAAATGTGTCATTTGGAGACCTGCAGAGTTGTCAATCCCCTTCTACAAAGCACCTTCAAGTATCTCGCTGTGTAATTCTTTTTACATTGCAAAGGTCACATAGTGAGAACTGGCTGCGATAAAAACAGACTCTTTTTAAGACAGGGAAAGATATATAGTCATCCTGCTTGTGTGTTCTTTAAACACTCAGTGTGAATAAACCCTGATAAGACTTGACTGGTGGGGCAGCCTCTACAATTGCCCTTGGTGCCTGGAGCACACAGAGAATTACTACTCTACTCCTCCCTTAGTCCTTAGAGACCATTCATTTCCAACCTGGCCCACTTTATCTCTCAAGTGTATGTTTTTTCTTCTTCCTCACCAATGCCACTACCTTAATTTAGTCCAAAGTTCTCAACATCTGCCCCATGATACTCCTAAAACTTATGTATATGTTTTCTAAATATATAAATATTTGCAATGTATTTGGTTTCTTAGGTTCCACGTTCTCCTGGTTTCTCTTCCTCAATGAGTCTATCTAGATATCCAGCATCTCCTCTAAAGGTTAATTTTCCTTGTAATTCTGCACCAGGCCTTTTTCTCTGACCTTATATACATTTGCTACTCTCAGGGCTTCTATTATCTTCTACATGTTGATAGTTTCTAGATGTTTAGCTTCAGTCCATTTTTTTTTTTTTTTTTTTTTTTTTTGCTGAGTGACAGACATATATATTGAACTTCCAACTTGGCTATATTGACTATAAACTGACATTTCTACTGGGATATTTTACAGGAAACTCAGATTCAATATAACCCAAACTGTACACATTATCTTATTTCCAGATCCAAACTCCTTCCTAAGGAAGGGTTTGCCCTTAGTAGCATGACAACCTTCCCTGTTGCCTAGTCTAGAAAACTGGAACTTATTCTGACTCCTCATGTTTCCATCCTTGACATCTAATCCATCAAATAAAAATGTCCTACATGTTTCTAGATTTTAAACATGTTCACCTTTATTCATCACCGTCACTACCCTCATATAAACCATCATGACCTTTGTCCAAGATTGCCCCTACAGCCACCTCACAGGCCCCTGATTCTAGGCCTGCTCCATGAAGATTCATTCATCATCTTGCAATCAGAAGAGTCTACATAAAATTATCTCATTATTTCCAGGGTACTTAATCTCTTCAATGATTTACCTTTCCCTTTGAGACCTGCCTGCCTTTATGGGCTTATTTCCCACCATCATTCGCATCCAGGCATCATTCTTCCCTTACTGAACCTTTTTTTGGTTTTTCAAATGCACGTACCATTCTCTTCCTTGCCTCTAGATCTTCACACCTGCTTCCCTTCTTGACTTGTACTCTCTTCCTAAATCTTCCTTCACCTGGCTCACTCCAATTAGTCCACAGGTTTCAGCTGATACTTCACTTCCTTTAGGACAAGCTTGTCCTACCTATGGCCTCTGGGCTATATGCAGCCCAGAAAAGCTTTAATAGAGCCCAACACAAATTCATGAACTTTCTTAGAACATTGTGAGATTTTTTTTTTTTTTGCAATGTTGTTTAGCTCAACAGCTATGATTAGTATTAGTGTATTTTATGTGGCCCAAGACAATTCTTATTTCAATGTGGCCCAGGAAAGCCAATTGGACACTCTTGCTTAAAAGGTCTTCTCCAAACTCTTTATTGGATTTTGTGCTGTTGTTATTATTTGGTTTTCTATCCTAATCCCTTATCTAGAAAACATAGATCTACCTTTCTTATTGCTATGAACACTGGAGTCTGTCATAATCCTGAAAATACAGAAGTTTGATAAATGTTTGTCGAATTAATTAATAATTTATATATTTGCTTTTCTATCTCTTGCATGAGACTATGAGATTTATAAGGGCAAGCCTTCTAACTCCAACCTTTGGATCCCCAGTACTCCCTATTTAATGAACACCTGACACATATGGGTTAAGTGTACTAATTCATGGATGGCTGGGCAAATGGATGGTCCTTACAGAAAAGGTTATTTTAGGAAAATGTTACAAATAGCCTTTTGGAGATTTCACAGTAATGCACATAGACATTTACTGAAGTTTAAAAAGAATCAGAGGAAGAAAGGATAGCCATGAAATGTATGAAGAAATAAGCAGAGGAGAAACTATACGTATTTTCACCAACTAAATTACATATTTATGATGCATTAAAATATGATAAAATATATCTATTGTGTAACATATCTTGGAGGATGATTCTTTAACTCTTTCAGGCCACTTTGGTCCTATGCCAAGTTGTTCTACTCACACCTAGGAGAAAGTGGGACTTTGGTGATACAGTTTGTTTCCTGTATTTCTAGCAAAAAGGTGTTCAGCTTGGTAGATGAGGAAGGAAACAGGAAGTAGTGAAGGAAATAGGGAGAGAAGGAAAAAGGCAAGAAGGGAAGGAGGGAAGGAAGGAAGGAAGGAAGGAAGGAAGGAAGGAAAATTTATCTTTAATAGGGGAGTTTAATATTTTCCCCAGAGTATCAGTTCTAATTCATGATACTTAACATCTTTTCATTGGTTTTAAAAATCAACTAAGCCTGATCAAATTATTTACTGTCCCAAACTTTTTGTCAGACCTTATTGACAAAATGATGTCTGAGCTCTAATGGCAAGTGTCCCAGGAAGGAAATCTAGAAGAAAGCTGTATTGCCTTTTAGGATCTAGTGTCAAACATCATACAAGGCTATTTCTGCTTCATTCTATTCATTACTACAATGACAAAAGCCTACCTAGTTTCAAGAGAAAAGAACAGAGATTTCGTGTCTTGATGGGGAAGTGCCAAAGTTTAGGAAAAACGTGGATAATATTCCTGTGGCCGTTTTTGGAAGATACAACAAACCATCATATTGTTTTGGTCACTGTAAATATATAATAATACTTTTAGTCAAGGATTCAAATGAAAAATGTCAATATCTGACTCCATTGACTATACGTGAAATGGTCAAGTTTTCGTAATGGCCCCAGGACTGATGGTTTGGATCCTCTGAGAAAGTAGATCACAGCTACCTGGTTAATTCAGATTTTCCCAAACCAAACATGAAATATCTAAATTTCATTACAGACAGTTCACTTCGAATCAGAGATAACCTATGTACTAGAAACCTGGAACCTTTTTATAAGCAAAATCGTTGGAATAAAACTGGTAAGTCTAAATAAAGCTGGCCTGTTACTGATCTTTCATGGTTAGAATTTGGAACAAAGACAACTGATAGGGATCTCCACAATGCTAAAACAAGTCCACGGTGGATTTGGGAACATTAAGTCTTGAGGGAAGATTTACTTTTGTTTTTACTCCTGCCTCCCCTGTTAATAGAATGACATATACCACACTGCCGGCTTTTCTCCTGCCCTATTCTCATACGTAGACTTCAGAAGCAGAGAACACAGGGTGTGAATGAACCTCCTCCTTGCCCAGCAAAGGAAATAATGCACAGGCAGCTGCCAGAGAAAAGTAATAAAGCCTATCATTAGGTCTGCCATGATGTAGCTTGGCAGGTGACTTCTACAGAAGACAGACACATGAAACTGAAACACAGAGATTCAGAAACTGCAAGGAAAAATGAGAGACACTGGAGACTCAGCGCTGAATGTGATCAGGAAAGAGGGATTGGATTGTCCTTGCCACAATCTTGGTTATTTTATTGGTTCAAGACAGATAGTAGAAAGCTGAGATAGGTTTTAAAATAAGTTGTGTTCATCCCTAACCCTCTGGGGAAAAAAATGTGTCCTCTAACTGAAAGCTGTAACCTTTCTATTAGAGGAAGGTCAGTGTTATCAGAAGGGTAGACTGAAAAAGGTTCTCTTTGTGAGTTAAATCTAGTTCAAGTGTATTTACAACTTTGCACAATTCATACTTTATCCATAATTCTTTACCACAGACTTATCTAACTTGTGGCTACATGCAGCCCACTGTGGCTTTGAATGCAGCCCAACACAAATTTGTAAACTTTCTTAAAACATTATTATTTTTTTTTAACTCATCAGCTATTGTTAGTGTATTTTATGTGTGGCCCAAGGCAATTCTTCTTCTTCCACTGTGGCCCAGGGAAGCCAAAAGATTAGATACCCCTGCTTTACCACATAGCCTGTCCTGTAGACCATCAATTTTCCTTCATTTTCTGTATCCCAAGGAATATCAGAAAAGGCCAGCTGGGTGATGATTTGGGGGACCTCCAACCTTGTAATATTCTCCATAGAAGCCGTGAGGTGTTGAGGAGAGAAAACTAGTGTGAATGTTACAGTTCTAATTTGGATGCTAGTTCCTGATCCCTCTTCACTTCTCCTTAGCCATATGCAGACTCCAGGGCTTTTTCTCAAAACATCCAGCTGTCTTTCTTGAAAGAAATGAGTCCTTTGTGCTCATTAGGAATCCATTTCTTATTCAGTCTCTTCCCATGTGGTTTGGGTGTAGGCAAGACCGCTGATGGGTGCGTAAATCAGTAATGAGTCGTAGGTTCAGCATTTAACCCAAGTAGTTCAAATCAAAGCTAATAGTTCTGTTTTCTAGAGCAAATGTTTAATTTAATGCTGGAAGATGTAAAACTGGAGCTGCCAGAGAACTAAGGAAAACGTAAGAGGGAGAGAAAGAGACTGAATCTTAATCACACCATTTGAGCCTTTGAATCCAACTAGATTGAAATCTGCTCCTGGGGATACTTTTTTTTTTTTTTTTCCTTTTGAGACAGTGTCTCACTCTGTGGCTCTAGCTGGAGTGCAGTGGCACTATCTCGGCTCACTGCAACCTCCGCCTCCCAGGTTCAAGTGATTCTCCTGCCTCAGCCTCCCGAGTAGCTAGGACTACAGGTGTGCACTACCACACCCGGCTAATTTTTGTGTTTTTAGTAGAGATGGGGTTTCACCATATTGGCTAGGCTGGTCTTGAACTCCTGACCTCGTGATCCGCCCACTTTGGTCTCACAATGTGATCTAATTGATTCCCCTTACACTGAAGAATTGTTTTATTCTATTATTTGTTATTTGCAAAGCAAATTACAGCCATGTCTACTTTGATGAAATCAGCTTTGTTGGCTTCTGTGCACAACCCCAGCTCTAACATGCTGTTCAAGATCCTACTACAAGTACGTTGGGTCTGATCCCAATTCTACAGTTGGTATTATGATTATAGCAGCAACAGGGTTAGGTTTTTTCTGCACTCAACTCAGGCCTCAGCTTTGGCAACTGGACAACTCAGGATCAAACTTGGAAACAAGCTTTATTCCTAAACTTTTTTCAATCTAAGGCAATAGTTAGGGTAACAATGATCACAGGAAAAAAAGAACTGATGGCAAAATATGATGGAGACAATTTTTCTGATTGTTCATTGACTATCAGAGCTAACTTGGGAAATCAGATGCTATACTGAGAAAAGTACAGACTTTAAAATTCTGTTCGAATCCTGATTCCAGATTCCCAAGCTATGTGATCTAAGGCAAGTCACTTAACATGAGTTTCATTAATATAAAGGTAAAAGGTACTATAAATTATTAAATGCTAAATATTAATGGCAGTATTATTATTAATACTAGTATTAATATCCAGTTCATTCTGTCTCCCTTTTTGTTATTATTTCTCAGGTGTAGAAAATGCTTCATATTTTTATCAGTCTTGGGAGGAAAATGTTGTCAGCATAGTGAAATCCAACATTAAATTTATGAAAAACACCTATATTTCTATCTGTTTGTTCTATTACAAGCAAAGTTTTATTCTTCTCTCTATTACCTATCACTAACTTCAAAATACTATAATGCTTTAAACATTAATTAAATTATTTCTGTGGGATTTTGCAATGTTCCTGAGAATCAAATGAATCTACAAGGTCACATAACCTTGGAGGTAAACACTTTAAAAAATTTAAGTAGAATCATGCATCTGGGCCACACAATGGCTGTGGTACCATTTGCTGAGGAAACAGTAAGTTAGAAGATTATTATATGACATCATAAAATCTCGGAAAAAGAACAGGACTTTAATCAGAATAGCTTAGAGATAGCATGACTCCATGTCTGCTAAATTCAGGTCCAAAGATCAAATCATATTCTGTTTATGCAATTGCTGGCAAATGAGAGGACCAGATAGGAATTATTTTTTTGTAACACTCTGTCTTTTTATATTTACTTGATTGGAGAGCAATTTCAAAGGAGCCAAAGATAATTAATTGCTCTGAGTGGGTGTGTCGTATATGATTGAAGCAAGGGAAAAATAACTGTAGGCAGCCAAGATCTGAAAGAGAAGGAATAAGTATTTGTATTAGTCTCCTCAGTGACTTTGGGAGTGTGCACAGTAACCTTGGCTGGTGCTCTGTGGACATGGTGTAAATCACAAGCAACATGAGTTACTTTACCCTTCAGATCTGAGACACAACAGTCTGTGCTGATGCTGTCATCAAACCTCACATTTACCAATGACAGAGCCAACCCAATGACCGATACCCTTTTGATGATAGTTTACTTTTTTACTATAAGTAAGCTCAGTCATTTAAGAAAGCGTTTTTCAAATAAATGATGAATTGTATTTAAAGGTCATGGGTCTATACTCATCGGATGGTGTCAACTCTATCAACAAATTGTACTCCTGCAGCTGCTTATGTCTCTAGATGTTGCAAAGCTAATTCCTGAACCAAGACTTTTGATCCATCACTCTTCCTCTAAGTCTCCTGTAGGGAGAGATAGAGATTAGGAACAATAATCAAAGAGTGAGTCTTTTCTTATCCCTTTCTGTAACTCCACATACCTAATTCATCAAACAAATCCTCCAAAAAAAATCTCACACCCTTCTGTTCCTTTGAACTTCGATTAACTCAGGATTACTTGGCTCTGTCCTTTCTCAGTGCCTTCACTCTTGCCAAATTTTATTTTTACACATTTTGTTTAAAATCTGAACTCATTTCTATGACCTCTAAGGTCCTTCTGTGGTCTGAATCTTGCTTTCCTTCTTTCCTCACCCTATTCTTAATTTCTAACTAGCTTATACCCTTCCTCTTGTCTCTTCACATGACTGATGACCTTCTCCGTCTTCTAGACTCCCAAAATGCTTTCTTTCAGAGGAACCTTCCCTGATCTTGTCTCCACAGCAAGTCAATGTGCTTTATCAGTCTGCCTCATTAGGGTGCAGAGGTGGTGGGGGAGTGGGGGCCGGCAGGGGCAGGATGGGCAAATTTTCCTAAATGGATTTGGCAAATTCCTTGGACTCTATAGCATGCTACCACACTCCCTTCAGAAAATCAAGCCAACTTGCTGATGGCTGATCCTATCTCATCCTCCTTGTTCTCTCTTTCTCCATATATACACCTATTTGAGAGAATCTCTTCCTGCTATGAGAGATCAAGACAGTCACTGGGTCCTATTAGAGAGAAAGATTAGAAATTACTAAAGACTGATGTGTAAAAATAATAATAAGTAATTAACAAACAGTAACACATAGAGAAGAAGTACAGTCTGTGCACAGTGAAGTCAGGAAATGGGATATATCAGGTTTTCCTATGAATAGACTCTCTAGAATGTATTGATTGGAAATATACAGGAAGCTAAAATGAAATTCAGAGTCAAAATACTTATTTCAAGAAGAAAATTACTATTTCCTGGACATTTGGAATATTTACATGAAAAACATAAAAACAGTAAAAAAATTTGACTACAAATTTCCAATGTATGTATCTGGAAAAAAGGAAAGAAAAATCTAAGTTCAATTCAAATCAAAACAATGATAAGCCATCCAGTATTGGTTAAAACGTATTAGTAAACATTTGCTTAATACACTTGCCAAAACTTAAAGAGTAATAAACTCCAGCTACAATATACAATGGATAAATGCAGTTTATCCATTCCTGAAGAGGATTATATGAACAAATGGGGAGGGGAATTGCTATAAGCAGATTTTCAGAGTGGATCTTGAAGTTTCTTGGCAATGAAATCATTTATATTTATGAATTTGTAAGTTCTAAATTTTATATACCAGATTTTCTTTAAAGGAGCACAACACCACTAAGAAAATTCCATTTTTGTTTTTTAGGCAAGTATTCAAATGAGGGGAGTGAGTAAAAGAGATTTTCTAAATGCTTTAAAATATTGGGACTTCTATTTTTTATAGGCTGTCACTCTTCAAGAAAAAAGTGACCATGTGACACTTATTCTTCATTTAAAATGAGCTCATCCTCAAACATAATTATTTAGTAAAGAATGTAAGAATCTGCCATCTGATATCCAGGGTGGGATACTGCCCTGATTAACAAAGGTGTATCCATATTAAAATGTTGACTGTGTGGAAGATGTCAGTGCATCAAATGCCATACTCCTTGTTCAGTCTTATCTAGGCATGCCCTAGATACAGCCCCAGGAAGCAAATTACAAGGGAACAAGTGATGTCCTAGGGACTGAAGATACTAGCTTGTTCTTACAAAGTTAAATTTAGGCTTTCTTCCACCTGGGCATACTAAGGTTAAAAAGGTCAGAAAAATTATGAAGCATAATAGCATGGATGAAAAAAATGCCATTTAGGTTTGCTGCTCAAATATTTAAATAATATTTATGAACTCACTGGATAAAGAAGTCTATTAAAGGAAGGATCAGTAATGCCTAAAACACATCAGGTGTTTAATACATGTTTTTTCTTATTTACTTGATCAAATTCCATAGCATGTGCTATATTCTGCTCCATTTTATCCATATAGACAAAGAATGATCTGCTTCATGTAATTGTTTTTAATATCAAATGACTTAATAAAGTGAAAGAGGAATAAACTGAGTGCTTTGCTGTATTTCATTAATTCTCAAAGGGTGCTATTTGTATCCCCAGAGATACACCTATTTTTATGTAGAATATTGGGATTTTTAATTTTAATAATAGATTAGAAAAATATGTAACAACAATATATATGTATTACTGCAGCTTAATTTTAAAACAAGTCCAGATAAAACCCCAAAATGAGTCAGTTTAAAAAACAATATTACCGTTAGTAGAAATAGTATGCAAAAACAGTAATAACTGCGGTGGTGGTATGTAAATGACTGAAGTTGGAAACAATGGTTTAGTAAAAGCAAGTAAGGAAAGACCAGGACCTATACAATAATCATAGTTTTAGATGGCATTGAGCCAAAAGATTTCAGTTTGTGACCAATAGAAGCCCAGGGAGACGCAAGTTTGTGTAGAAACTTAATAAACTGTTAAAATCTTCTTTGGATGAAATCTTGCCAAGCAACCTGCAGAGAATTTCTTTCCATGAGAGTGATTTTACCATGACATTCTCATCACACACACAAAAAATGACAAGTGCTTTTTTCCTATATCAAGTCACCCCTGTCAATCTTTCCCTCCCTCCCCCTTCGCTCTTTCTTTCTCTTTCTCTTTTTCTTTCTTTTTCTTCCTTCCTTCCTTTTTTCTTTCCTTCCTTCTTTCTTTTTCTTTCTCTCTCTTTTTCTTTCCTTTTCTCAATATCATTAAAATAGTCACACTTCCCAAAGCAATTTACACATTAAATGCTATTTCTACCAAACTACCAATAATATTATTCATAGAATTAGAAAAAAAAAATCTATCTTAAAATTCACATGGAACTGAAAAAGAGCCCCAATAGACAAGGCAATTCTAAGCAAAAAGAACAAAGATGGAGGCATCACATTACCTGACTTCAAACTATATTAAAGGCTATAGTAATCAAAAGAGCATGGTACCAATACAAAAACTAACACAGACCAATTGAACAGAATAGGAAGCCCAGAGATAAGGCAACACACCTACAAACATCTGATCTTTCACAAAGCCTACAAAAACAAGCAATGGAGAAAGGACTCCCTATTCAATAAATGATGCTAGGATAACTGGCTAGCCATATGCATGAGATTGAAACTGGACTCCTTCCTTATACCATATATAAAAATCAACTCAGGATAGATTAAAGACTTAAATGTAAAACCTAAAACTATAAAAAATAATTGAAGATAACCTAGGAAATACCATAGGACATGGACATAGGGCGTGTCAAAAGTTTCATAATATAGATGCCAAAAGTAATTGCAACAACAAAAAAAAATTGACAAATGGGACCTACTTCAACTAAAGAGTTTCTTCACACACACACCCACACACACACACTCACACACACTCAACAGATTAAACACAAATCCTAGAAAATGGGAGAAAACATTTGCAACTATGCATCGGACAAAAGTCTAATATTCAGAATCTATAAATAAGTTAAACAAATGTACAAGGAGAAAAACAACCCCATTAAAAAGCAGGCCACTGACATGAACAGATATTTCTAAAAGAAGACATACATGTGGCCAACAAGCATGTAAGACATGTTCAACATCATTCATCATTAGAGAAATGCAAATCAAAATGACAATGGAATACCATCTCACATCAATCAGAATGGCTATTATGAAAAAGACAAAAGATAACAGATGCTGGTAAGGTTGTGGAGAAAAGGAATGCTTATACACTGCTGGTGGGACTGTAAATTAGTTCAGCCATTGTAGAGAGCAGTGTGGCAATTCCTCAAAAAGCCTGGGAAAGAATTAACATTTGACCCAGAAATCTCATTATTGGGTATATACCCAAAGGAATGTAAATCCTTCTATGATAAAAACCTATGCACATGTATGTTCACTGCAGCACTATTCACAACAGCAAAGAAATGGAATCAAGCTAAACGCCCATCAATGGTAGGCTAAAGAAAAAGTAGCACATATGCACCATGGAATACTATGCAGCCACAAAAAAGAAAAATATCACATCCTTTACAGTAACATGGATGAAGCTGGAAGCCAGTATCATAAGCAAACTAACACAGGAACAGAAAACCAAATACTGCATGTTCTCACTTTTAAGTGGAGCTAAATGAGAACACAGGGACACAGAGGGAAACAACAGACATTGGAGCCTATTTGAGGGTGGAAGGTGGGAGGAGGGAGAGGATCAGACAAAAATAAAAAAAAAAATTAGCCAGGCATGGTGGCAGATGCCAGTAATCACAGCTACTCGGGAGACTGAGGCAGGCCTCATCTGAGGCTTGAACCTGCAGGCAGAGGTTGCAGTAAGCCAAGATCATGCCACTGCACTCCAGCCTGGGTGACAGAGTGAGACTTCATATTGAAAATAAAATAAAATAAAATAAAATAAAGAAAAAGAAAACAAAAGGGGAAAGGAAGGGAAGGGAAGGGAAGGGAAAGATGAGAAAAGGAATTTAAAAAGAAGAAAATCCTGCTATTTGCAACAACATGATGAAGCGGAGGATGTTATAATCAGTGAAAAAAGCTGGATACAGAAGAATAAATACTGTCTCATCTCATTTATGATGAGATGATATTTTGAAATTTTAAAAAATCAAACTCACAAAAGCAGAAAATAGAATGGAGGTTGCCGGGGACTGGGGGTTAGGGGAAATGGGAGAAGTTGGTCACAGGGTACATACAGAGTTAAAAGACGAATAAGTTATGGGAATCTAAGTATAATCTAATGGCGACTATACTTAGAAATACTGATTGCATACTTAAAATTTGCTGGGAGTAAATATAAGGGTTTTCACCACACACAGGCACACAAATGGCAACTGTGTGAGGTGATGGAGATGTTATTTTCACTTTGGTAATAATTTCACCATGCATAAATATATCAAATCACCACATTGTACACCTTAAATATATACAGTTTATATTTATCAATTATGCCTTAATAAAGCTAGAAAGGTAAAATAAATAACCATTAAAAAATTCCCTTTAGTGATAGCTTCTTATAATTCCAAAACAGGAGTGCCACAAGAAATTTGAATTTTGCCTCAACATCTACTAACTTAATAGACCATTTAAGTATGTGATACATTTGCTTCCTTTATATTTGTCATTTTGAAATGAATTGTGGCAAGTTTAATAGATTTGTGCATCTCAAAGAAACAGTTGGCTCCAGAATTTGGATTTCTGATGAAGAGTATCTCAAGAATGCCACTGGGTATATAAAGCAGATTAAACATCTTGTTACAGGCAAATTGCTCTTCTATGTCAAAGTTTTGTGGGCTTCCCCAAAGCCTCTCTGCACAGAAAAGGAAACGTAGGAGAGTCTGGATGACATTGTCTGATAAAGGCTGCCAATCAAGGGGACACTGGTGGACTCTTTCTTCCAAGCATTAATGAGAATTTTTTCAAATTTCCTCTCTACTTGTAGACAATTAAGGAAACTCACAGAATAACTGAGATAGAAAATATTAAAGCAGCACAGAGTGTGATAGCACAGGAGAGGCAATTAGGAATTGTATTTGTTATTTTGCAAATGAGAAAGTACACCCAACACCTGAGTAGTGTACATTGTACCCAATATGTAGTTTTTTATTCCCCATCTCTTCCCACACTCTGTGCTTCTGAGTCTCCAGTGTCCATTATACTACTCTGGCTACCTTTGCATACCCATAGCTTAATATCCACTTATAAGAACATAAGGTATTTGGCTTTCTATTCCTGAGTTATTTCATTCAGAATAATGGCCTCCAGCTCCATCCGTGTTGCTGCAAAAGACATTATTTTATTATTTTTTGTGGTTGAGTAGTATTCCATGGTGTGTGTGTGTTTGTGTGCGTATGTGTCACATTTTCTTTATTCACTCATCAGTTAATGGGCACTTGGGTTGGTTCCACGTTTGCAATTGTGATTTGTGCTGTGATGAACATACATGTGCAAGTGTCAAAAAAAAGTATAACTTTCTAAATGTTGAGGATACAGATTTTTAAACAAAAGGAGGAGCAAATGTATACAGGCTACTCTTCAGAGGATGAAGACTGGAAGGAACTGCTTCTTTACTTTTTGTGCCTTTGAAGTCCTATATTCATCCACTGGCAGGAGATACAGAGCTCTGGATATTCACTGACATGTGCTTTTGGTGAATTTCATAGTCCTTAAGGACAAATTGTTAGGTGGAAGCAATGCCTTTGTTTAACTCAAAGTCTCTTTCAGTAAACTATACCTTTAAACACATTAACATTAAATATTATAATGGCTGCCTATTTGATAAAAATGCAGATTTCAGTTATGTTACAGATTTTTAATGATATCAAATAAAATCATAAAATAGGATTTCAGTTCGTGTCAGAGATTATTTTAAACTAAACTTCACAGTCATGAATTGCTCTATGAACATTTGAAGCAAGAAAGAAATGCCTTATTCTCCTTCTGCTCACAAACACTGGGCCAACCTCGGTAAATAACAAATCAAGTATCTAGGAATCTGCTGGTGGGTTATTGGGGACAGCCTGATCAATCCATAAATACTTATTGAATATCTGTGAACTCAGAAATTACCACAAATTCCTCAGAGATAGAAATACTGATTGGTTCATAGTAGTTACATAGAGAAAATGATTGAACAATTTTCTGAGACTGGACATGGTTTCAGTAGGAATACATGTTTAGATATATCAACAGTATCTGTTGTCTAGGGATAGCAGAAATTATAGTCTCAGTACCATAAACTTGCCATTCTTGTTCTGGCTATGTCAATGATTTTCAACAATGGCTACACATTAACCTGGAAGCTTCTACCACACTGATGCTCACTCCCTAAAACCTCTCCCCTCACCAAAGATTATGATTTGATTATTCCACATACACCCCAACATTAATATTTTTGTAAAACCCCCCAGATAACTCTAATGTCCAACAAGAATGATGAACCACTGTTAAAGATCATACAGAGTTCAGAAAATCTCCAGCCTTCTGGGAACAATTTAGGTCTTTTATAACGTGTTTCCAGGAAGCTGCCCGTGTTCTTTAAAAGTCCTAGGAGACCACTGAAAAATAACCATTTCAATAAACTTGGCAAATGATACCTAGTTTCTGTTACTATATTTGTTATTTTAAAATCTTTATGAAAATAGAAACTAGTTAGCAGACACTGCATTTCCATGTCATCCTCACAATTTAAATGAAACAAGTCTCATTCGTGATTCAAATTGTGTACATTTATTAACCTGACTTGCAAAACAAGTGAATTATAATTCTAAGTGATGATTATTTCAAAACGGTAGTGACACCTAAGTGCCTTTAAGGCAACCTGTTTTTTTAAATATATTCATTTAGCATTTACTCAATCTACTTTATTCTTCTGGGAATGCCACATCTCCAAAAGAGATTCCAGATTGTGTTAGGAAATTTGGAAATGACTTTAAAATAGACTTTATGTGAAAATTACATATTAAAATAGAAAAAAGTCCATTTCAATTCAAGATGCTTTAATAAGTGAAAGCATAAAAGTTTCCAAATCTCTTATTTAGTGAAACAATAACATTTACTATGATATAAACTCTCTCTCTTTTCCTGATCCCTCAACCCAGTTGGAATGCCTTGTAGGAGGTAACATGGAGGCCGGGCGAGGTGGCTTACACCCAAAATCTCAGCACTTTGGGAGGCCAAGGCAGGCACATCACCTGAGGCCAGGAGATCAAGACTAGCCTGGCCAACATGGTGAAACCCCGTCTCTACTAAAAATACAAAAAAAAAAAAGATTAGCTGGGCATAGTAGCAGGTGCCTGTAGTCCCAGCTACTCAGGAAACTGAAGCAAGAAAATCACTTGAACCCTGGAGACAGAGGTTTCAGTGAGTCAAGACTACATCACTACACTCCCGCCTGGGCAACAGAGAAAGACCCCATCTCAAAAAAAAAATAAAGTTATATGGAGAGTGAGAAGCACAATTTCTGTCCTCAAAGACACCTACAGTTGGCATTGATTTCATACAAACTCCTCAGGGATATTTTCTACTTTTGGAGTTGCTCACAATTCCTACTTTACATCAAACATCCTGATCACTTTACATGCTTTCACCCCTGTGCTTGGTGCTGGGGAATTGAGAGATAAATAAAATATAGTTGCTACCATTTGGTAGTTTATAATCTAGCCCTTAAACTAGTTTTAGCAAGTGCCCATTAAATACATACACACACACACACACACACACACACCCCTACCTGACTTGCCTTTCAGCATCGACATGTGATCTATGTATGTTTAAAGATATTTGGGTTTGTGTGTAAAGATATAATTAGATCATTTGCATTTTTCAAGTTAAGAACATATATCAAAGATTTGAGGTGGAAATTAATTGAATAAAAAGGAAAGCACTTGAAAAACAGTGGCAGGGCTCCTCCAAATATAATTGCCTATCACCAAAAATATGTGCACTAATTGCCTCTTGATCCATAAGATGTATCCACAAGAGGAGAAACCACAGGGCTGGATCTGTCATTTGGATGACTCATTGCATCATAGCAAATTTTTTTTACAGGTAATTATTTTTTATTTTATAGGCAAAAGGAAGCTAAATCTCAGAGACGTTGGGTGATTTATTAAAATCACACAGTTAAGAAGCCTAAACTATAAACTAGGCCATTTCTGAGAATGCTGTGTGGGTGGTACCTCCATGGAGACTCACATGAAGGATGTGGCACCTGCCATGAGCCTTATAGCAAGTGCGGTGATCATATGCTCCCTTACTCCAAGCCCCAATTACTGTAAAGTTTATATAAATAAAAAGCAATATTTATATGAATGATACATTAGCAGGAAAATAAGTATTCTTCTCCAAATCTCCATATGTTATGTGTTTTATCTGAACTATTAATTTTGCTAAGGAACTATTACATGTGCTAATAAGGAGAGGAAGTTATTACCAGAGTTGACTGACTGATAGCATAGGAGATAATAAACTTTTCTCCATGCTGAATTACTCATATTAAGTGGCCATTTATTCTAACTCTCTGAATACCTACCATGTCAAAATATATTAGTATAATGAATCTTTTATTAGTAATTTTTTTCTTCTTACATCAACAGTTCTGATATTTTTGGATTCAAATGAGAAATGGGCTTTGGCCTTATAATTTCCTTGGAGTCCTTAGTATAACAGTAGCATAGAATGGCCACATTTGAATGGCTACATAATTCTGGGTTTCAATTGTAGGATTGTGTTTAACAGAACAAGACTGCAGCTTATTCCAGAATTTGCCAATCATATGAGTAGAAAAAGGAATCACTGTTACATAAACAAAATCACTAGTCATATGTGGAGTAGACAACATCACATACAGACTGGAAAACATCACAAACATACTCAAATTTCCAATGTCATCATTCAGTGTGGATTCTCAAAATCTGAAAACATGTTACTTCATCAATCAACACCAGACCGAGTGAAAAGCTGCTGTCTCCTCCCTGCTAGTCCCCACTGAACAAAGAAGTTCTGGTAGGAGCACCCAAAAAGAGAGAAAATAATGCTGATATTTAGAGCTACCAAAAATCAGATCAGACAAAGCAAAGGCAACAACTAGCGATGACACTTTCAGAATTTCATTCTCTGCTGTGAAGAAGAGTCCCACCATCCTTAGGCTGGAAACAGGAGTTACTGACTTCACCACATTTATCTGTGACAAGAAATTGACAAGTAGAAGTAACATTTCTGCCTTTACTCTAGTCCTGAACAAGAGATTCTTTTTAAAGCATTAAGTTATTTAAAATGAAAACTTTCAATAAACTATACAACATTTGGTCTATCCTTAAATGCTCTTTAGCTGGACATATAATTTTTTGAAAATCCAAAAATATAATAGGGGACAAATAGAAATCTCTTATTAGTCATATTGCAGACATCAAAATGATCCACTGTATGATCAACCTGGATTTAAAAATGTGTATAAGGTCCTTTTTTGTCTTGTTAATGATGATCTCTCATTTTTAAATGGTATTATGGTTTTCTTTTCAACCACATTAGAAAATACTGTGTCTTTAGCAACCACAGAATCTGCCAAATTTCTGGCCCATTGAAGAGAGTTAATAAGTAGACATTGAACAAATGAATAATTATTTATTATTATTCAATAATTGATAATTATTCATTATTTACTCATTTAATAATTTAGAAATAAATTCTAAATCATTTTGGCTAAATGCCTAGAAGTTCTTTGGCCATCTAAGTTTATCTATGTTGATGGCTAATGAAGGCATCCAAAACCTATAAAAAGATAGATAATAATATAATTTATGCCTAGTTATAGCAATCCGTTTTTATTTATATCTCTAATGCAACAATAATCCCACAAGTTTTCCAAGTGGAAGACTGCTGGCTCTCTCCTCCTATGTTAGGTCGTTCTTGCATTGCTATAAAGAAGTTGCTGAAACTGGGTAATTTATTTAAGAGACAGGTTTAATTGGCTCATGGTTCCGCAGGCTATACAGGAAGCATAACTCTGGCATCAGCTTCTGAGGCCTCAAAGAGCTTACAATCGTGGTGGAAGACGAAGGAGGAGGAGGCCTATCACGTGGCGAAAGCTGGAGCAAGGGAGGGGTGAGGCGCCATACATTTTTCAATGACCAGATCTCTTGTGAACTCAAGAGCAAGAGCTCACTTATCACCAAAAGAATGGCACTAGCCATTCATGAGGGATCTGCTCCTATGATCCAAACTTCTCCCACCAGATCCCACCTCCCGAATTGGGGATTACATTTCAACATGATGTTTGAGAGGGGCAAATATCCAAACTGTATCACCCCGTGTGTTGGTTACTATATTAGGTTTCAACTTGATTGGATTGAGGGATGCCTGGATCGCTGGAGAAGTATTGTGTCTGGATGCATCTGTGAGGGTATTAACAAGGAGACTAACATTTGAGTCGGTGGACTGGTAGAGGGTGATGCACCCTCAAAGTGACTTGGCATCATACAATGGTCTGGCAGCATGGCTAGGACAAAGCAGGCAGAAGAAGGTGGTTTAAGTTTTGCTTCCTCAGTCTTCTGGCTCTCTTTCTTCTTCTTGTGCTTCCACTCCTCCTGTTCTTAGACCTCAGACTCTAGGCGGTTCTTCTGCCTTTGGACTCGGGGAGTTGTACCAGTGACTTCCCAGGGGCTCTCAGACCTTCAGCCACAAATAGAAGGCTATAGACTGTCAGCTTCCCTGGTTTTGAGGCTTTCTAACTTGAACTGAGCCACTACCAGCTTATCTCTTTCTTCAACTTGCAGACGGCCTAACATGGGACTCTGCCTTGTAATTTCATGAGCCAGTTCTCCCTAGTAAACTTCCTTTTATATACACATGTATCCTATTGGTTCCGTCCCCCTGGAGAACCCTGACTAATATGACACATACCCCATTCATTCTGAATTCAAGATTATACCAAATGTAATATGTTTCCATGTTATATGAAACTACATATATAATGTGTGTATATATAATATGAATATACATACCATATGTATACCTACACATGTGTGTAAAGTTGGCCATCCCTATCTGCAGGTTCTGATTCACAGATTCAACTGAGCTCAGATCTATTTCTATCAGAAATATTTGGGGGAAAAACACACAAAAAATGGCAATACAGCAATAAAAAATAATATGAATGAAAATACAGTATAATTATTTACATAGCATTTACATTGTATTATTATAAGTAATTGGAGATGACTTAAAATATATGGACAGATGTGCATAGGTTATATACAAATGCTACACCATTTTATATCAGGAACTTGAACAACAGGGAATTTGGTATCTCTGGCAGGAAGAGAGTCCAGGGATCAATTCCCCATGGATAGTGAGGGATGACTCGTGTGTGTGTGTGTGTGTGTGTGTGTGTGTGTGTGTATCATATATATACAGTGTATATATAATGTGTGTTTGTGTGTGTATATATATATAGTGTGCGTATATATATAGTGTGTGTGTATATATATGTGTGTGTATATATATGTGTGTGTGTATATATATGTGTGTGTGTATATATATGTGTGTGTGTGTGTGTGCATATGTGTGTGTGTGTGTGTGTGTGTGTGTATAGTGTATAACCTAACTCTTTTCTCATTACTTCTTATTGTTTTGGGGGGACATAGTGGTTTCTCCGTTTCACTAAAATCAGTACATGTATTTAGTCCAATAGTTGGGATCAATCTTTCATAAAATCAAACAATTGAGTAAATTATCCTAAACTATTTATGACTTTGTCATATAATACAAATAGAAAAGAAAGAAGGAAGGGAGACACAGAGGGAAGGAGAGAACAATTTATCACATTTTTTATTTCTTAGCCACTAGGCAGCCCAGAAGAATGAATAGACACAGTGAAGTTTCCATCCATAAAGCACTTTATAAGGCTTGCTTGCTTGCCAAATTCTAACTCTCTGACACGACTTAACAGGCCTTACAGAGCCCCAACTTCTCTCCAGGGCTTCATCTTATAGAGCTTGGACTAGATGCTTCAGCTCCCCAGGACTCTCTATTCCTCAAGCAGGTTGCAGCCATGAGAATGACTCTTCCTTATCATTTTAACTTCTAAAGTTTACCTAAAGATGTAGAACACCCTTAATAAAGTGCCTGTCCACTCTTTCCCGTTATGCTAACAGGGCTGGTTTCATTTCTGTTGTGGCCATGCCAAGATTCTTATTTTTAATAAAAGAACCCCACATTTTCATTTTTCTCTGGGCTCCCCAAATTTGGTAGCTACTAGTCTTGCCCACTCTGTGTAATTACCTGTTTTTTCTTTCTCTTTAGATCATTTATAATTATAAAAGCATTGTTTATTTTTTGGCCCCATTCTACTAAAATATGTACTCCATAAGAGCAGAGATGAAAAAAGTATTTGTCAAATGGAATTTTAACAATTTGTTAAAGAAGTTTGCTTTAATTTGAATGTAAGGTCCCTATGCCCACCACCTAAGGTCTAGAAACAAAGACAAAGACTGTGCAAAGTACTTGCTATTGCTAAGCACTGAAGGATTCTCTGTGGCTTTCCTTAAACTAAGAGTTACTGACAACAGATTTCATATTGCAGCCAACACATTTAATGTATGATGAAAATGCAGTTCAAAATCTCCTAAGCTCTCTCAAGATCAAAGCGAGCAATGCATATGATCAGGATTCCCAGGATACATGTGGCATTGAAAATATAGACAATGAATTATTCAAGAAAAATTAGCCTGAGGCTTTCTACAGTCATACAAACATGGAGATATTATAGTGTGCGGGTGGTCTGGGACTGGACCAGCAAGTAAGAATCATCAAAATAAGTTGTTCCAGTTCCAAATACCAAAAGAAGGGAAACAATGGTTTAATTAGTAAAAAACCAATTATTTGATTTTTTAGCATGAGAGGAATGCTAATTCTGAAAGTGAAAGTGGAACTCTATTCCATACTGTAAAGCATAATAGCTATGTATAATGTGGTTATTAAATATTCTTAGGCTACATAGTAATTATGTAATCTTGTAGTATGCTTATTAAATACACTTATTAGAGCTCAAATTAATCACTACATACCCTACTCCCAAATATGAAGTTGAAGTAACTTTAGACTTATTTTTCAAAGGACTACTTATTTTTCCCTTTCATTTCAAACTTATGAATCTGTCTTCAATTTCAGAGCAGAACAAGTGCCTGTGGCTAAATTGTATCCTGACTAATTTAACTATGGCTGTTCCATGCAAATATGTATACAAGTACTACATTAACTTTAGAGGTCTTTTATTTTCTGCTAACTTCATTAGCATAACTTGTAAGTAATAAAATGAAAGAGTAATAACACCTGGATACTTGGGCTTACTTGTCTTTCTGCTCACAGCAACGAGCATGAGGTGCCCAATCCAGAAAGGAAAGAATTCACAGAAAAGGTGGGAAGGAGGTGGTACCCTCAGCTCGGCCAAGTGTCTGTGCTTGGGTAAAGCCTAGGATGCTGGAGTCTATGTGCCAGTGGATTTTTGAGTGATGTCCCATGCTGGAAAACACTCTACTGACAGAGAGAGTTTCCATTTGTAGTCATATCTTTCCAAATTGCAGCTGAGCACCTGCTATATTATAAGCCCTTAATAAATATTTGAATAGATAAAGGCATGGAAAGGATCTCAAGCCAATAAAATACCAGAAACTTGGTACTAAACAGACAAAATTTGGATATTTTGAATAATTACTCTTTGGCCATCTAGCCTACTGGTTCTGTTTCTCTGGTGAAACAATAATGTACACACACAGTTGAAAAGTGAGCAGATAGGAAAGACACACCAAGCAAACACTAATAAGCAATCCAGCATAGAGCTATGTCAATTTCAGACAAAGTAAACATCGAGACAAGAAGTATCATCAGAAATAAAGAGTATGTTTTATAATAAGAGGATAAATTCATCAGGAAGATACAATAATCCTAAACATGTATGCATTTAAGAGCATGTATTCAAATATAAGGAACAAAAATTGATAGAGCTGGTGGGAGAAAAAGACATAACACAGCACTTAAATATTATTAAAGACATAGAAGATGTGTACAAAACTGCTAATCAAATTATCTTATTTGATACTTTAGGAAAGTATGGCCAACAACTTCAGAATACAAACTTTAGTCATGTGAAAATGAAATTTTCACCAACATAGACAAGTGATGCTCCACTTATTGAATGATGCCTCAATAAACACACAGAGCATTAGCTGCAACACAATAGAATTCAACTAAAATCAATGACAAAATAATATGAAATTATCAAATGATAAATTAAGTGACAGACTTCCAAAAATCTAATTAAATCAATAAAAATAATGTCTTTCAATCTGAAAATAATGAAACTATAACATATCAAAATTTACAAACAGGTCTGTTTGGATGCAGAAACAACAGAGAATGTTGTTCCATTTTAAGAATGAGAAAAAGTTAAATAACTTAAAAAATAACCTTTTAATAATCCATCAAAAAACTAAGGTCAGATGAGCGCGGTGGCTCACATCTGTAATCCTAGCACTTTGGGAGGCCAAGGAGGGCAGATCATCTGAAATCAGGAGTTCAAGACCAGCCTGGCCAACATGATGAAACCCCATGTCTGGTTAAAAAAAAAAAAAAAATTAGCCAAGCTTGGTGGTGGGTGCCTGCAATCCCAGCTACTTGGGAGTCTGAGGCAGTAGAATTGCTTGAACCTGGGAGGTGGAAGTTGCAGTGAGCCAAGATTGCACCATTGCACTCCACCCAGGGCAACAAGAGCAAGACTCCATTGCTAAAAGAATAATAATAATAAACTAAGGTCACAAGTCAAACAGGCGAATCAAATTCCAAAGAGTAACAAGTCTGTCTGAAGAAACAGGACATACAAATTGTTTTATGTTTGGCAAAACACAAAAGCAGAAAGCAGTCCCCATGAAAGTAGGTAGCAAGAAAACAGAGAAAGTTTTAACAGCAAAACATGTTCCTTATTTCTAGATGATGTAATTATCACAAATTATTTAGGAATGAACCTAACAAAAAACATCCAAAAATGCTTTTCTGAAAACCACAAAACATTGTTAAGAGAAATTTTAAAATATCTACACCACATTCATGGACAGGAAGGCAGCATTTTTAGGATAGATATTCTCCTATAGTTATTCCATGGATTCAATACAATCCTAATCAAAATTCTTGCAGGCTTTATTTTTAAAGAAATTGAAAAGATGGTATTAAAATATGTATGGGACTCAATATAAGCAATGTGATTTAAAAACCATAAAGATGAACAAAATGGAGAACTTCATATGACTTTAGATTTATTTTAAAGCTACAGTAACCAAGACAATTTAGTTATAGTGACAATATAGATTAATGGAAAATAATAGAGAGGTCAGAAACAGACCTATGCTTACATATTGATTAATTTTTGGCAAATGTGCCAAAGCAAATCAACAGTGAAAGACAAATTTTCTGACAAATTGTTCTGTATTATGTCAATATAAATATAGAAAATAATGAACATAGATCTTCATCTCTTACCATGTAAGAATTAACTGAAAATGGATGAGAGAACTAAATGTAAAATCTAAATCTATAAAACCTCTATATTCAAACATAGAATAAAGTCTTTTAACTTTAAAGCTTGCAAAGGTTTTTGTATAGAACCTAAGAGTCAGGAAAAAAACAATTGAGAAATGAATTCCATCAAAATTTGTAATATTTTCCTTCTAAAGACAGCACTTAGGAAATAAAATGACTAGCCACAAATTGAGACAAAATATTTAAAATACAGCTCTCAGATAATTAAACCCAGAATACACACACACACACACACACACACACACACACACACGCATATAAAACACTCTTACAACTAAAAAGTAAGCAAATAACAAAAAAAAGTAGGGGGTGGGCAAAAGCTTTGAAAATGCACTTTACTGAAATGAGACAGAAACACAGAGACAGAGGGACAGAAAGAGAAAGGAAGAGATATTAATAGTCAATAAATACATAAAAAGATTCAACATTGTCACTCATCAAGAAAATACCAATTAAACCTAAAATGAGATACTAATAAACATCCGTTAGGTAATCTAAAATTAAGTGGTTAATCATACAAAGTGTTGGTGAGGTTATGGCACAATTGGAACTCTCTTGCATTTCTGGTGGGAATACGAAATGGCCTAACCACTTTGGAAAAGAGATTACCATTTAATTTTCTTAGAAAAAAAAAATATATATATATATTTATTAAAGAGTGTAGCCATTCTACCACTAAGTAGTTACTCAAGAGAAATAATGTTTATTACCCAATTATTTCTAAAAAAATATTCATACTGTCTTATTCATAACTAAAAATTGAAAAATAATACAGATAACCAACAACAGATGAATATGTAATCAACTTGTGATAAATCCATATGACAGACATGTAGCAATAAAAATAAATGATTATGCAGTTAACAATGTGGGGCCAGGAGCAGTGGCTCACACCTGTAATCTCAGCACTTTGGGAGGCCAAGGCAGGCAGATCACTTGAGGCCAGGAATTCAAGACCAGCCTGAACAACATGGTGAAACTCCATTTCTACTAAAAAAAAATACCAAAACATTAGCTGGGTGAGGTTGTATGCACCTGTAATCACAGCTACTTGGAAGGCTGAGGCACAAGAATTGCTTGGACCCAAGAGGTGGAAGTTGCAATGAGCTGAGATCGTGCCTCTGCACTCCAGCCTTGGCTACAGAGCCAGTCTGTCTCACAACAACAACAACAAAAACAATGTGGATGAATTTCAAAATTATGCAGAATGAGACAAGCCTGACTGAAAACAAATAAAAAGAAAATTACATACTCTATGACTCCAGTTACATAAAATTTTAGAAATCTAAAGCATATTAGTGTTTCTAGAGATGGAGTGAGAGAAGGATGGATTACAAAGAAGAAAAAGAAAACCTTTGAGAGTGATATAAATGTATTTTAGCTTGACTGTGATTATGAATTCATCAATATGTCTATCAACATTTATCAAATAGTACATTCAAAAAACCTGCAGTTAATTTTATGTCATGTTTTCCAAGTGATGCATTTTTAAATACATGCATAATTCAACCCACTTTTTAAAAAATGTCAGCAAATGAGGTATAGAAGGAAACTTCTTTAATAAGAAAATAGATATCTATGAAAACCCATAGCTAATATCCAAATTAATCAAAAATATTAATGGTTTTACCCTTGAATGTCAGTGATAAGACATATATGTATATTCAAACAATTTCTATCAATACTAGACTGGAGCTGTTAGCTAGTACAGTAAGGTAAAGAAAAGAAAAACTACAAAGATAGAAAGGAAGAATTAAAACCCTCTTTATTTGTAAAGGATGGGATTCTGTTCATAGAAAGACAAAAAAGAAAGTACAAATTACTAGAATTAATAAATGAATATAGCAAAGTCACTGGATACAAAGTCACAATGCAATATTCAGCCTTTCTATAAACCAGAATTAACATTTAGAAAAAGATATTTAAAATAACAATATCCTTTACAATAGCACTAAACATGATCAAATTTTCAGGAGTAAATTTAACATAAAGTCTGATTCCATTTATATGATGTGATGTTCAAGGACAGGTAAAACTAGGCTGTGGAGATAAATAGAATAGTGGTGACCTCTGAGGTGATTGGGAGGATTATTAATTTGAAAGTGGCATGAGGAAATTAACAACCAGATCAAGGTAAAAAAAATTACATTACCCCAGAAAATAACAGAAATCTTATTTGTATTATTTTCCAGTTTTTAGTTACAAACATAGGCAAAAACTCAAGTCATATGCTTAAGTATTACATATTTTACTGTATGTAAATTACGCTTCAGTTTAAAAAAAAGGGTTGTGTGAAATAAATTAAATATTTTCTGACGTTTCTTACCCTTCTGGCAATATATAAGCAGAAAGAAGAAATTTATGGTTCAGTTATCACACTCAGTTGCTCATACGTTAATTAATCCTGCAAATGATTATATTTCCATTTTTCCTGCATATGAAAATCAGACAAGGGAAAGAGAATCAATGGCTGATTGTAGGAGAAGGTGGCATTTTACTGCCCGTGATTAGAGCAGTCTGTGTGCCTAGACCAGGGCCAGCAATAGGGTCAGGCAAGTGAGACACCTAGAACACAAAATTTAGTGCAACACTAATTGCCAGTTTCCTGCAAGTGTGGAACCTGCATGTGAGTGCTTTTTAAATGTTGCTTTCTAAGTGCCTCAGTTGACTCATCTTAGTTCCTTATATGGCCAATGGAGACAGTTTTACAGAATAGCTTTATGAAAATCCTTGGGACCTATGTTAGTCATAGGCAGGAAGTTACAGCATCAATTTTAATGATGTTTATATAGAATTCATATTGGAGGTGAACCTCAAATATGTATAAATGTAGAATATGTATAAATGTAGAAATGAATTCTACATGCAGACTAATGATTTGGGTTTGATTTGTTGAAAGTTCTTTTCAATCCCAAAACATTAGATTTTATTTGATTCTGCATGTGAGATTTAATGAAAGCAGTAATTTGCATCTCAAGTATATATATTTCTTTAAAGAATAAAAGAAGTTAGTATTTACTAAGCACTTACCATATGTCATATTCAGCATTATATCATTTAATGTGTATAAAAATCTTATTACTATTAATTTTCCCTCACTATAAATGTCTAGAATCACAAGGCTATTAGTGGCAGGGCCAAGTTCTAAACCCAGATTCTAAGCATGCTTAATAATTATAATATAATTTTACAGAATTTACATTATAAGAGGTTTGTATTTTTGAGGTAATATTAGCTTGCTCATATTATTGGACTGTGAGCAAGAGACCTGGAAAATAGTGACTTAAATACAAAAGTATGTATTCCCTGTTGGTAGAAGCAGTCAGTCAAAGAATAATATGCCTGTTCCATGCATTTATCAATGAACCAAGCTTCTTCTATTCTTTTGCTCTACTATACTGGCATTTCTGGGTTCTTGGCATCCCGCATCAAGATATCTTTTCATGATCCAAGATGGTTCCTCAGTCTCCAGATATCACTTCCAAACTGCAGGCAACAGAATGAAAGAAGGGAAAAGAGAAGTGCACTCTGTTTCCATTTTTAAAAACCCTCCCAGAAGCACCATACTGCATACGGTTTTGCTTCCATCTTTAAAAAGTAAAAGCTTAGCTGAATGATCATATCAGCAGGAAGAGAAGCTAGCAAATCCAGTGTTTCAGGCAGATGCATTTTCATTAAGAAATAAGGCAACAATCAACATTGAGAGAACTGGTGAACTTCCAGTTATGTTTCACTAATGCACATGGACTCCGGTGCATGCACTTGTTTTACAAAAACAATCATAATGCTTTGGAATAGCCTGAGCTGCTTTGGGCATAGTTTTTGTCAATAATCCCTGTGGAACTCTACACTTCTGCTTTTAAACAGTATATTTTTAAATAGACATTGAAAGTACAGTGTTCTTGAATGGCTTTTGTTCTCGTATTCTATGTGACCACTTGAAGTTTTAGTTTCTTAATCTGAAATTTATTGTATAGTTTTTATGACTCTGTAATAAATGTATCCTGATGTTGAAGAATTTTCTCATTATTTTATGTGTAAAAATAACTTTGAAATAAACATTAATTTTAAAATGCTTTAAACCATCCTGAGTGAAAATAGATTGACATATCTGACTATACTGTCTATTGAACACAAATATGCAAAGACCGATTTTGATAAAGTCATTGACAAACCTGCAGAAATTTAAAAAGCTGAAATTGTGTTATTATTCACAAGTGTGAGATTCCAATATAAGGCATAAGATTTCCTCCTTTTAAAAAACATGCTATGTAATTAAAACATGTTAATTTTTTAGCTTTTTGTTTCTTTAATATATTCTTATCCTCATTATTGTACAAGTTCAATTACAAACAAATTTCACTGTTTGCATTTCCTTTTTGTCATTATCATTACTTGTTTTACTGGAGGTTATTACTGACAATAACTTCCTCATAGAAAGGAGAGGGAATGTTAAAAATTACCTGTTCTAATTGTCAAAAATATTAAGTATACTGCTGATGCCTACAAAAGTGTGCTGATCTTCATTTTCTCTAATGTGAAAAAACTGGTAATTCCTTTCTTTCCTTGACAAAAGTAGAATGGTTGTGACGGAAACATGAGCTCTCAGTTTTAATTCCCAGTTTTTCTATTGAGTATGTAATCTCTGAGAATCCAATTAATCTCATTGATCCTTTATTCTTTCATAATTAAAACCAATAAAACACCACTTACTAAACAGAATGTTATAAAATGTAACTAATTAATGGTATCAGAGTAGGATGAAATCCTTACAGGAATTTCAAAAAGAACAAGGATTACCTTTATTTTCATCTATCCTAGCCTCCTGTGTCTCCCTGCAAAGCTTACTCTGATGCATTTTTTGAGAGTCAAAATTTGGCAGGAAATGGAAGAATCTATGTATGACATACAAAAAATATTAGTTTTCTGTGCTGCATCAGATGTTTCTCTACAGTCATATGTCACTTAATAAGGATGCCTTCCGAGAAATGGGACTTGAAGTGATTCCTTCATTGTGAGAACATCACAGAGTGCACTTCTGCAAACTTGGAGTTGCCTACTGAAGCAGGATATTTCCCTGACCCCTTCTTGGGATTCACGACGGGGATGCCTTACTTACCCAGCCCACATCTTTCAGTCCCTCGCAGGGGAGCATGCACGTGTGCAGGTGCAGGAGCCAGGGTGGGCACTTTTGAGCACCAGCAAGAGCAAACTCTATGCAGGCCCTATGGCAACATCCAGGGTGGATCTTCACGACCCCTGAAGCCCCAGAAGGAGTATTACAGTGAGTTTTTAGCTCGGCCATCCACAGATGGCTTAAGTGTTAACAGCTCAGTAAGCCCTCTGCCTTTTTGCATGAGTCAACTGCCTTCTGCCAGCAAGGGCAAAGGGTTAGCGTGACAGCCTTTTGTATCTGCACTCACGGCACCTGAGCTCTTGTCCAGCATCCAGGAGGAATGAGCTTGCATGAACGAATTGAAGGATGGTAAATGTGGGGGATTTTATTTCCAGTGAAAGTGGCTCTCAGTGGGAAGGGTTGCTGAAAAGAGGACGGGTTGGAAAGGTAGTCTTCCCCTGAAGTCCGGCTGTCTGGCAGATTCTTCTTCAAAGTTGCACCATCAAGTTGTCCCTCTGAAGTCAAGCTGCTTGTCTCCGATGTCCAGCCATAGTCTTTGATGTTCAGCTGCTTCTCCTCTCTGATAGCTGAGTATGGCGTTGGTATAGGCACAGGTTGGGGGAGCAGAGCTATGGGTAGTTTTGAAAAACGCAACATTCCAACAGGAAAACAGGGATGTACGTTTTCACTTTAGGCGGTCATCTCCAGCTTTTCAGCTCAAGGGTGTTGCCCTCTCCAGGGACCTGCATTTTTCTGCCTAGAATTTCTCTGCTTCCTGCTTCTATCACTGTAACACTTCTCCACAACTATGCTGTATAATATAGCCTATTGCTTCTAGACTATAAATCTGTACATCCTGTTTCTGTACTGAATATTGTAGGCAACTGTAACACAATGGTGAGTATTTGTGTATCTAAATCTATCTAAACATAGGAAAGGTGATGCATGGTGCTACACCTTTAAGATGGCTATGTCATCATTAGGCAATAGGAATTTTTTCAGTTCTATTATAATCTTACAAGATCACTATCATATATGTGGTATATCCATTGCTGACTAAAACGTCTTTATGTATCGCATGACTGTATTTGGTTCTGCCCATTACAAAGGGGAAACAGCATTCCTCGCCTGACCACAAGGGAGCTAAAAACAAAATAACCAAAACAGCAATGAGAGAGAAAAGAAATCTGGAGACTATGACACATGTAGAATAGTAGAGGAAACTAGAGCTAAATAGATTTGGAGAGAGAGCAGATGCAGGTGTTGCTTTGTTTTGTGTTGTTTTTCTTTGTTTTGGTAGCGAGAAACGGTGTGGTCCTGGAATAACTACAGTTTCTTCTTACTCTCCTGTGACTGCCAGTTATGTGGTAAAGTTCGAGAACATATTTCTCAAGGCCTTATCTATAGTCTGTTCCACTAGCTTTTTCGAATTTTGTTAGTAACTAATTCTCTGTTTCAAAAACTGTTTAGTTCATCCTGTTATCTGCAACCAAATATAGCACTCAGCAAACGCAGGCTTCAGTAGTTATTGCTCTTATTATTACTATTATTAATTTACAGAGGCAGATTTTAGCCCTACGTAAGAAATTTTAAGTAATAAAATGGAATGGCTGCTGACGGAGATTGTGAGTTAACTCCCTTTATAAGTTTCTAAGTCATGTAGGCATAATGAGATATAAAAGAGATTCCCCACAAACTGTTGGTTTTTGCTGTGACCCTTAAATGGTTTGCATTGCTTAGATTTAGTAATTATATATTTTTTAAAAGCTGCTAGTGAAACTCACAGGAGCTGTAAGGGTTGTGAATCATTTTATTCAAAGAGACAAAAAGAGTGAAAATGAATCCTTTCTTCCCCTTGTTCTTCCAACTCATTATTAACACTTGCTGATGAGGGATCTCCACCTGCAGTTAGCAGCTAGCCCACTGCCAGCTGCAGATGCCAGAAAAATTACTTTAGGTCACTGACATACAATTCTTTTCTCCATCAGGATTTTGGGTGGTTCTATTATTTGAAAATGTTTTCCTTTAATTAGCTTAAACACTCCACCACAAACACAATACATTTCTAATTACGTTAACAAATTATATAGAATGAGATGTAATAAAATGGTTTTCACTTATTTTTTATAAAATTTAACAGATGCAGCTGTTTATGTAGCAAACATAGCATAGTCTTCTATGTGGTGTATTACACTATACTCAAATTTGTAGGAAAACACTAAAGGAAAAACAATCTTAAATTAACAGAAGTTCAATTAACCAGTATATTCACCATTAACTGGAAGCCCTTCTCAAATCATGTCGTACTAAGAAGTAAATAATTACAAAAATGGACTTTCTACACATGCACACACACACACACACACACAAAATTGACTCTTGAACAATGCAGGGGTTGGAGCACCAATTTCCCAAGTTTAACTTAACTCCCCCCAAATTTAGCTACTAATAGCCTACGGTTGACCAGAAACCTTACTGATCACATAAACAATTGATTAACACATCATATTTTGTATGTTATATGCATTATATGCTGTATTTTTATATAAAATAAGCTAGAGAAAAGAAAATGATATTAAGAAAATAATAAAGAAGAGAAAATATATTTACTATTCAGTAAGTGGAAGTGGATCATCATGAAGGTCTTCCTCATTATCTTCATGTTGAGTAGGCCGTGGAGGAAGAGGAAGAGGAGGGGTTGGTCTTACTGTCTCACTCAATAGGCAGGTCAAATTGTATAGACAGATGATAGATAGATAGATAGATGATAGATAGATAGATAGATAGATAGATAGATAGATAGATAGGTATTCCCACAATCTTTCAAAGTTTGGCATATGGACATTTGGATTATATTACAAAGGCCCAGAAGCACTTCCCAAACATATTTTGAGAACAATTATATTTAAATAAGGATGAAACTAGGCTCACTATATATGACTATTGTTAATAAGAGTTGACATGAGACATTTTGAATATTTTTTCAGTAGAATACCTGATCTCCCAAACATTTGTGATAGTTGGTGTTACATGAAGGATAACATGGATCCTGGCCTCAAGGACAAAGATATATGACAAGACCACATGGAGCATCTTCCTTAGGGGAAGGCCAAGACTTTGGTACACTTCAGCTATACAGGTTCTCTTCTGCCTCTTTTTGCTTCCTGTCTCTCCAGCCTTTTCACTGGAGCACTCACTCATCCTGCTCCTTTAATTCTCACCATAAGTAGGTTATGCCAAACCCAAATATCCAACATCCCAATTCATCTTCCAAGGAGAAAGCATATATTTCCTCTTGCCCGAGAAATGTGGCTGTTCTGTTAGAGTCTCTACATCCTACAGTGAAGTGATCATCTTCTCATCACTGACCTGCTACACCTTTCCTGGGGCTGTGAGTGGCACTACTGTTCAAGAATTAACACTGGTCAAATGCTTAGAACTTGGCTGGTACACAGTGAGCACACTTTTAAGATGTTAACTATTATTAATGTTATTATAAAGTCTTCAGACTTCCAATTTTGGAGTCTTTGAGTCATTTGCTTCTTTGAATCCTGCCTCTTCCCTATGACCATCAGTTAGTTGACAAGTGTTTTGCATCCTACCTTTATATATCATTTCTAAGCATCTCTTACTCTCCAGTCTTTCTGGACCTCTGAATTAGAACCATCATTATCTTTTACTATTGAAAACAATCATAACTCTAATAATAGTAGCTAACATTTATCAATATATACCATATACTAGACACTTTGTTAAGAACTTTGCCTATTTTATTTTTAGTCAGGATCATGTTCAGCTACATGTAACAAACCCAACTATAGTAGTTTGAACTGAATATGCATTTAATCTTTATTTACATGTCACGACATTTGGAAGTACAAATCCCATCAATACAAGTAGTCAACTAGGTCATCAAGGAACCAGTTTCTTCCTTTACCACCATCTTTAACTTTTCTACTCAGCCAGAAAGGAATTCTATTCAAGATCCAGGTGTAACATTGGCCTTTGAAGCATAGAGAAAAACGAAAGGGAAAAGAAAAAAAGCATGTTCCAACTGATTCTGTTGCTGAAACTCTGTCATATGTCAACTAACCAACAGCTTTCCCAGAAGTTCCATCCATTAGTTATTCACATACAATTTCTCATCTGTAACATCTTCAAATGGCTACTCTTGCATGCAAAGAAGCATAAATACGAGGTATTCTAACTGAGAAAATTGCTGCTTTTCCCACACTCCCAAATATTGTTCTGTTAGAAAGGCAAAACTTGAGAATTGAAATTTTTGAACAACAAATTGCATCTCACATGCTGTTAACTCATTTAGTTCTGACAGTAACACTATTAGGTGGGTATTCATATCCCCATTTACAGAGGTGCAAAATAAAATCTAGAAAATTATATAACTTGCCACAGAATGTAAATGTTTCAGGTAGGTATTATTTTATCCCCTTTTTACAGACAAGGAAATTGAGTCTTAAAAAATTTAAGTAACTTATTCCAAAATGAGAATTCAAGCCTTGTCTATACAACTACATAGTCTTACAGTAATACTAGAGCTATCACCTGGACAATGGCTATGATCTTCCTGTCCCCACCTGTCTGTTTTTCTATATCCTGCAGCTAGACAAATCATTCTAAAGCATACATTCTATTGTGTCTTTATTCTACTAACAAACCTGCCATAAGCCATATAGCAGATGCTTTTGCAGGCCCTGTATCAGCACTGTCTGCTCACTCTGGATTCCAGGTACAGATGTCATAGATGGAGCCTGTGAATGCTGATAGCACTACACCATAGGCACCTGTCACATGTATCCACTTTTCATTCTCAGGACTCTTTCTTAATATGAAGGAGTTGGTTCATCCTATGCAAATGGAAAAATGGGGATTACACCTCTAGGAACAATCCTTAAACAATAGAGAAAGTAAATTAGTGGATAAATGCTTCACCCTCTCTTCCTTGGAAGGGACAATCTTGAGGTAAATTTTACTCGTTCCTGCAGTAGCCATGGGAATGTACCGTGCAGACCTTCAATTACAGGGAGCATCCAGGACTGAAGGTCCCAGCTGCTGTGGTCTGAAATCCATCTCTATGTTCATCTCGAAGTCCTACCTTCCACAGGCTGCTCCTATTTACTGAGCAGTGCATGGCTATGCCTAGTCATAGGATTTCTTTGATAAATTACTTTAAGTCTAGGACTTTCCAAATACCTTGTGGGAATTTCCTTAGACTGTGGGACATCCTGGGATGCTGTACTCTCTTCATTTTATCACAAAGTCATTTCCTCTAATAAAATCATTTTATGTTTAACATAATCTTGATGTCTCCTTCTTGGAGGACCTAGAATAACACAGCTCCTCACTTCATCCCTAATGGGTTAAGCTATGGTTGCCCACAGCAGTAACCAGCTCAATAATTCACTGTCGATAGCTACTATTCATTATTTTAGTTGCCCTTTCCATCACCCCTGTTTCCTCGGATCATCTTTCAAATAAATTACTTGCAGCCCCCAGGGTTCTTCTTTTACAGAAATTTAACCTAAAACAAACTTGTTTCTACAGAATATCATTACTGTCTAAACCTCTTGGGCACATATTCAGAGCCTGCTACAATTTGCCCTTAGGCTACTAGTAGTATTCCTTTTTCTGTTTGTCTCCCATCCTAGTATTCAGCCAACTTCTCTTATTCTCAGTTTTCTTGGCCTCCCTTAGATATTTAAGCTTGCAACATTTCTAAATACAGCAATGCTTTCTTTCCCTCATCACCTGACACTATGGTACAGTTATCATTGTTTACCAATATCTACTACCTCTCCATAAAAGAGGATTATAGCTCCCCTTTCAACTATGGCAAAACTATCCTATGTGCAATGGATAATAAAATGTGATAGAAATTATCACATTTAGATATTACCTCTAGGTAGTGGCTTTAACAGCCATCACCTGCTTCACTGTGGTCTCTTCCTTCTTCCATGAAGACTAGTAATGTGTAAAGAATTTCCATTATTTTGGAACCCAGGGTAAAACAAGCAGTTACACCTGAACCACAATGTATATGAAGTACAAGACAGAAATAAAGATTTATAGTCATAATCCACTGAGATGGGGGGTCATTTGTTACTGCAGCAAGCTGAGCCTATCCTGACAGATACATCATACTCTATTTGAGCAAGATAGAACTTTACAGACTGACTGATTCATATATTCCCCAAAAATATCTGAAACATCTTCTTCTGTTATTCCTGAACCACCTTAAATTTTCTATGTTCCTTGAAAGTTTTCTCTTAATTTGCAACCTGTCTGCTATTTTTCTAGTAATATACTCTTGACATGACATTTCATTTGCTTCAAACACTCATTCTGAAAAAATCAAGTGTCAAATGGCTTTGACGAAAAGGTTTTGTCTGCCTTATTACATTTTGGTAGAGAACAACTTTATCCCAATTGTATTCAGACCGTAGTGAGACTTGCCAAAATTGAAGCAAATACTTGGTCTCAGGAAGTTATAACAGCACTTGAAAATTTTTCTCCTATTCTTCATTGTTTAGGAGATATGCAAGAGAAATGGGTCATGTACTCAAAAAAATAATTAGGGGGTTAGGCTCATTCCATAAATGTGGTGGCACATGAAGCAGGTTAATGTAATAGTTATAGAAACAGTTTCTGAAACACACCTTCACATCTCAATATTAAATGTCAGCTAAGTTGTTAAATTAGAACAGTAAACATAGAACCGAATAATAAAAAATGCAGTATTTTTAATAGTGCTTCCAACTGATGTACATACTTCATTACAATCGAACCCTAAGCATTCACTGTTTCTGGAGTATCATTTTAGATTTATATTTATTATTTTTGTTTCCAATTTAAGAGTAAAGTACAAGAAAAAGCAAAATGTGTTTTTTTAAAACATATTTAATTGCCAAAAAGAAACATAAGGATGTTAAAATATAAATGTACATGATGGCTCATGTGCTGAGTGTGTGGGTGTTTTAATCCACCCTTTCCTTAAGGTAAGCAGCTATAATGGAACTGAACTCCATAGGGTCAGAGTCAATCAGCACTCATTGTATTAAATATTCCCATGTATTTTGATTCATGCAGTTTCTTATCAATCATAAGCTGCCTCTTTTCCCTGATGATGTCTAGCCTCCATCTATCAGAGCTTTATCAAAATTTCTATAAAAGCTTTATAATTTAAAGTAAATATTTTGCTCATAGATTATGAAAAATAACCAACTGTTGGTAAGAAATATTATAATCAAACAACTTCTGAGCTTAGGACACTTTTGAGTTTATTATTTAAAAGTGTAGACTAATGGATAATCCATCAATGCTAATCAGTCAATCAATACTAATCGAGTCCTCAGTATATGCAAAATATCAGACTAGACACTGTTAAGAGATACAAAAGTATCTTGGAATTTTGATAATGCAATGAATGGGGCATATATGACAAATCATATGACATATATGGTATGTAGATATATGCATACATGATACATGTATGGATAAGACTGCATATATGTTTATGTGTGTATGTCTACATTATATATGTGTAACCACTTTACATGTTGAATTTTCACTGCTTGAATTAATAATCAATTTTTTAATTACTTGTATCACTGTAATTCAAGTTCTCCCTGGCATCTAACAGAGTGCTTGGCATAGAGTAGGAACTAAGTAAAAGTTTGTTTAAAAATAAGTTGATGAATTAGACCCTAAAAAATAGAAACAAATTTTACAGTTCTCTTAGCAGACTGTACTCCCAAGCTTTACAAAATTTGCTCACAATATTATTAGCTAGATTATGGCTTGAATGACTGTAGGCTATTTCCACAAGTTAATTCCAACCTCCAAAGAAAAAGATTTGCACCACTAAGCATGTTTGCAAGAATGCATTCTAAGGGTGACTCCAAATATTTCAGACTGCTTCAAGCTTTGAGCAGTAGTTCCAGAATAAGAATTTAGCACTCTGAGTTGTTATTTGAAAGGCGATATACTTTTATTTGATTAAGCAAATTCTAGAATACGTATCATTTGCTCATCCAATACATTCTGGTTATTTCTCAAATGTTATTACTAATAATCTGAGCTCGTCAGTGATAAAATGAGCTCCTTCACAACTTAACATAAAGAGCCATATATGAAATCCATGGAAGAAATATCTGAAAGTATCATAGGAGACAGAAAAGGACCATTGATAATTTTGAAGGTTTTCTGACCAGAAATGAACACTTGCCCTAGAGTCTGGAAATTAAAATTTAAAAATTTATTCAGAGTAAGAATCACCAAAGTCTCTTGGGCTAAACTATGAAGAAAAATTTTATGAAGGTAAAGGATTGCTACTTCTGTTGCACATGGGGTAGCTTACTGCAGATCAACTCTCCTGTTAAGAACTAGAAATTTTGTACGAATATCTATTTTTAAATGTGTTCAAGGTATTATAGACCTCGCAAGGCAATTGGACGTGAGGACTTAGCATCACAGAGAGAAAGAAAGCAAAGAGATAGAAGATCTGTGCCATTTTCCCTCAAGGCATTTTCCAACAGTAAGTGGCGCGGGGCTGAGACCCTAGGAAGCAGAGCAGAAAACAGTGGCTAATGAGCTAGAAAGCTGAGCAGATTTTCTACAGTTTCACAGAGCTGGAGAAACAAAAATTAGAGTTCAGGAACAACCAAGAAGAGAGGAGTCTGATGAAGGCCTAGACTTCAAATTTGTGACTCAAGAAGAGAGGAGTCTGATGAAGGTCTAGACTTCAAATTAGTAACCCAAAAGGGATGTACCCTAGGAGTGAAAGTGAACAAGATTAAGATAAGTCATAACAAAGACTGAAATTTCACTCAAACAAATTCAATCCCAAACTAGATTAGGCACTACGTCCCCAGTTTAACTGCCTACCAGAAGCAGAATAAATCCTTTCTGGAAGAAATTAGTATCAAATAGAGCCTTAGATAATCTCAACTTTTCACATGCAAAATCTGGCATCTATCAATAGTCATGAGGCTTCCCACGAGCAGGACCATATCAGGAAAAATGAGAAAAAAGTAGACAATAGACACAAATCCTTAGAGGATCCAGATATTGACTTTCAAATAACTTCAACTAGTAGGCTTAATAAAACATAAGGCAAAATGGAGAACATCACTTGAAAAATAGTATTTATGAAGAATTAAATGAAAATTTTAGAACAGAAAAACATAATTGATATTAAGAATAAAATAGGAAAGTATAAAAATCTTTCAACACAGCAAAACAATAATAAAATATCTACTTTGAAAGAATAGAACAAAGATTTAAAAGTAGAAAAATGAGTATAAATTGCATTTGAGACGCTGAAAATTTGACAATCGAAGTCTAAGAAGGAGTCGAGAAAAAGAATGGTAAGAACTACTCTTTGAAACTTTCCTGAAACATACTGAGTTCAAGGTTTAAGAAGCTTTATAAACCTCACATGGGATTTTTAAAATGCAAAACAAAATAAATAAGCAAACGTAGGCATATTGTAACTCAAATTGCTGAAAACTATAGATTGGAATGAGCTTTTTCTGTAAAGAGTCAGATAGAAAATATTTTTTAATTGTGGTTTTTGCCATGAAACGTGAGGACAAAAACTGTAATTACTTTTGCACCAAACTAAGAGTTTAGATTTTGAGTGTCTTACTATCTCTGTCACAACTATTCTGCTGTAAGCAGCCATGGATAACATGTAATCAAAAGGCCATGGCTGTGTTCCAATAAAACCTTACAACTACAGGCATTGGGCCAGATTTAATCCACGGGCCATAATTTGCCACAAAGAGAAAATTTTAAAAGCAGCTAAAGAAAAGATAACATCACTTTCAGTGAAGCAACAATAAGACTGATAGTTGAATTCTGAACAGAAGTGACAAAATCTAGAAAACAATGAAAATGCATCTTTAATTTGCTGAAGAGAAATAACTGCCATATTTTCAATTCAATTTGATGGATTATAAAATATCTCTTAAAAATGAAGGCAAAATAAAGTTGTCTCCAGCCAAGCAAAAACTATCTGTCAACACAAGAATTTCATTAAGATAAATATTGAAGAGAATACTTCAGGCAGAAGTAAAATGATGCCAGACAGAAGCACAAAAATAAAAAAAAAAACAAAAATTACTAAATGAATAAGAATGTGCATAAATTTAAATGACTCCCTATTGTATTAAATAACATTAAGGCTTATGGTGACTAAAGTGTATATAGAATTAAAATACAAGACAAAAAAAATGATAGGAATCAGATGACTTTAAAAGAATTAAAGAGTCCAGAAGTTAGAATTTTCTATTACCATATTTTGTAATCTATTAAGCTAAAAATGTATGCTGTGATCTCCAGGATAACAACCAAAATGGAAAGAATTTTTAATAAACAGAGGGAGAAAAATATTTTTTAAGTTTTATTAGATAAAAGGCAAAATAGAAGAAAAGGAAGAATATAAACCAAAACTATATTAAAATAATAAAATAATAGACAAACCCACTTAATTATATTACATCAAATGTAAATAGATGAAATATTCTACAGGGGGCAAAAATGACCATGATGATCAGTATAGACAAAAACTTAAAACACTGTGTAACTTAGAAGAGACATATCTTAAATAAAAGGATACAAAAGGCAAAAAGTAAAAGAATGGGAAAATATTTGTCATACAAATATTCATCTAAGTATTTGTGGAGTAGATATATTAAAATTAAACAAATTAGACTATAAAGCAAAAAATATTACTTGAGATAACAAAAAGCATTTCATGTTGACAGAGTCAACAAAATAAAAATTAAAACATTATTTGTATGCACCAAAAAATATAGCTTAAAGATATGTAGGAAAAAATAACAAAAATGAAAGAGAAATAGACTGATCTATAATCAGAGTAGGAAACTTTTATACATATTTTTAAATAATTGTTAGAACTAATTTAAAAAGTAAAGATATTACACATACGAATAAACACCAGCCAATTAGCATATATAGGAAACTGCACTCAATGATGGAAGAGTACCTTAGGTACATATTTTTTCATGTACCTAAAAAATTATAAAAATTTACATTGTGCTAAGCTCAAAAACTAATATCAACATATATGAGGGAAAATATAAAATCATTTAAGACAAACTTTCTGACCACAATGAAATTAAGTCAGAAATCCAAAAGACATGTAGAAAATCCCAACTGGTTGGAAAATAAATAATGAATTTTAAAATAACCCAAGGGTCAAAGAAGATAACTTGTTGTAAATTAGAAGGCGAAAAGTATTAAGTTTAAATAATAATTCTAAAACAATTTATTAATAGTTATTGAGTTATAATAAAAATAAAGCATGTTAAGAATTGTGGGATACTTTTAAAGCTGTGCTTAAAATGATATGTGTAACTTTAAATTCAAGTATTAATATAATAGAAAGGCTAGAATCATTTACAGAATACACACCTGAAGAAAATAAAAATAAATACATTTCAATATAATAACAGAATAAAGATAAAAGAAAAAAACCCACAAATTTTAAATACAGAAACTCTAAACAGCCATAAGTTGGTTCTTTGAAGAAACAATATAAAAAACAGACTAATCAAGAACAAAAAGAGAGAAAACATAAATCACCAATAAAAGAATAAAAAACTGAGATCATGCAGGCATTATAAGAAAAGTAGGGGGAAATTATGAAGAAGTTTATGTAAACAAATTCAAAGATACAGAAGAAATTGAAAAAGTATAGAAAAAAGACAACCTACAAAACTAATAAGGATAGAAAATGTAAATTATTTATGTTTATTTTAAAAATTGAATCCGTAGGAAATTCTTAATGCACGGAGCTTCACCAATAACTTTTATCAAAAGAAAATAAAGAAAAATATCATTCTGACACAAACTTTTCAAGAGAAGAAAAGAGAGAAGAATTAAACTTGTTTTATGAAACTAGTATAAACTTTATTCCACAAACTGACAAAGCTGTTACATAAAAGGAAAGCTATATGTCAATTCTTTATACAAAATATTATCAAATCAAATCCAACTACATACAGAGTTAACAATGCGCCATGATCATGTAAGATTTATTCCATAATTTCAATGTTGATATAACATTAAAAAGTCAAGCAAGCCTTCTGTGAAGATAAAACATATACTTTCTCCTATTCCTCCTAGAAAGTACAAAGAAAAAGCGTGGACATTATATATAAAACAAACATTAACAGAAAAGAACCTCTCAAACACTGGAACTCAAGCCCCAAGGAATGATGTGGTATTGATTTCCCTAGATTATCTTTTTGTTTCATATGTCTTCGATTGCTGCTGAAGAAGCCAGAAACCTAACAAGACCAATAGTCACAGTCAAAAAAGCCACATCAAAATTCTGTTTTCTCAAGCCAAAGAATGAGAAAAGGGGAAACTAAGGAAGACAGAAAACTTTTAAACAATAGCTACTCTATTGCAGGCAAAGATCACACAAAATATTTGACTTTCATCTCCACCTATGCTATCAAAAACCAAGGGATATCTGAGACTTCAACTCTCTCCAGGTAGTAACAAGACAACACAACCTAACCACCAGGGTGGTAGCAGAGAGCAATAATAAGTTAGGAATAGGCAAATTTATTTCTATCACACAGTAACTCAGACCCCCTCATGCTGTCAGTGAAGACTAAATGGGAAACTTGGATTTCCACTCTCATACAAAAGTTATGAAGAGTCCCTTATCATTGACATAATGTAAAAGGAGAGGTAGTGGAGTGTTCGGACTCTAACAACTGCCTATTTATAATGAAACTACCCTGACTGTGGTGTCAGCAAAAGCCATAGGGAAGAAGTAATAAGACATTCCTGTATCTGTTAGGTATGGAGATTCAGGATTCCCACGAATACCAGGCAGTAATAAGTAAACTGTACCCTTTGGGTTTCAATCAATACAGAGGTGGGAACCTTGGATTCCACTCCTACCCACAAATGTAAGGTGGTGTCCCCTCTCTTTCATCTGATGAATTGATGTGAGAAAAAGATAGCAAAAATAGAAGGGTTAAATATGATCCATAGTCTCATAACACAATATCCAGTGTATTTGGGTTCATACCAAAATAACTCATCAACAAAGAACCAAGAAGATCTCAAAACCAATGAAAAACAAACAAATTGATAACAATACTGAGATACTGAAGATGCGAAAAATATCTGATAAGCCATCATAAAAATTCTTCAACAAAAATGACAGACACACTTGAAACAAATGAAAAAGTACATTTAAGTCTCAGAAATAAAAACTCTCAATAAAGAAATAAAAATATCTAAAGAAGAATAAAATGAAAATTTTAGAAGTAAAGGTATGTAACCAAAATTTTTAAAACTCAATGGATAGGCTCAATAGCAGAATGGAGTGGGACCAATTTATAAAGTAAGTACTTCCAGAGCTAGAAAAGACGTAGCCACATAATAATAGTGGAGGACTTCAACACCCTTCTGACAGCATTAGATAGATCATCAAGGGAGAAAACTCATAAAGAAATTCTAGACTTAAACTCAACACTTGACCAATTGAACCTAACAGATATCTATAGAGTACTCCACCCATCAACCACAGAACATACATTCTTTTCATTTGCACATAGGACATACTCTAAGATGGACCACATGGTCTGACATGAAGCAAGTCTCAATAGTTTCAAAACAACTGAAATCATATCAGCGATTCTCTTGGACCACAGTGTAATAAAAATAGAAATCAATACCGAGAAGATCTCTCAAAAACCACACAATTACATGTAAACTAAACAACTTGCTCCTGAATGACTTTTGGGTAAACAATAAAATTGAAAGCTAAAAATTTCTTGAAACAAATGAAAATAGAAATATAGCATACCAATATCTTTGGAACGCAGCAAAAGCCATGTTAAGTGGAAACTTTGCAGTGCTAAACATCCATCTCAAAAGAAAAATATCAAATTAACTGTTTCACATCACAACCAGAGAAACTAGAAAAACAAGAACAAACTAACCCCAAAGCTAGTAGAAAAAAAGAAATAACTAAAATCAGAGTGAAAATGAACAAAATTCAGGCCCAAAAATCTATACCAAAAAATCAACAAAACAAAAAGTTGGTTTTTTGAAAGGATAAACAAGATCAATAGATCACTAGCTAGATTAATAAAGAAAAAAAAAGGAGATAGTCTAAATAAGCACAATCAGAAATGAGAAATGTAATATTACAACAAATCCCACAGAAATGCAAAAGATTCTCAGAGACTAGTATTAATACCTCTATCCACAAACTAGAAAATCTAAAGAAAATTGTTAAATTCCTGGAAACATACAATCTTCCAAGAATGAATAAGGAAGAAATTAAAATCCTGAGCAGGTCAATATTGAGTTCCAAAATTGAATCAGTAATAAATAACCTATTAACCAAAAAAAGCCCCAGATCAGATGAATTCACAGTCAAATTCTACCAGATCTAGAAAAAAGAGCTGGTATCAATTCTACTGAAACTATTTCAAAATATTGAGGAAGAAAGACACCTTTCTAACTCAATCTACAAACTGGCATCGCCACGATACCAAAACCTGGCAAAAAAACACAATAGAAAAAGAAACTATAAGCCAATATCCCTGATCAACATAGACACAAAAATCCTCAACAAAATGCCAGCAAACTGAATTCAACAGAATATCAAAAAGTTAATTAATCATGGTCAAGTAGGTTTGATTCATGGCATGCAAGGTTAGTTCTACATACACAAATCAATAAGTATGATTCACTACATAAACAAAATTAAAAGCAAAAACCATACAATCATCAAGAAACATAGAAAAAACTTTCAATAACATCTAACATCCCTTTATGACTAAAACCCTCAATAAATTAGGCATGAAAGGAATATATCTCAAGCTAATAACAGCCATCTGTGACAAACCCACAGTCTACATCATACTGAATGAGAAGGAAAAAAGCATTCCCCTTGAGAACTGGAACAAGACAATGATGTCCATTCTCATTACTTCTATTCAACAGAATGGAAATGCTACCCAGAGCAATCAGGCAAGAGAAAGAAGAGACATCCAAAAAGAAAAAGAAGTCTAATTATTGCTCTTCATGGGCAATATGACCCTACACCTAGAAAAGCCTCAATATTTCAACAAAAGGCTCCTGGACATGAGAATAAACTTTAGAAAAGTTTCAGCCTACAAAGTCAACTCAAAAATCAGCAGCATTTCTATACACCAATAATGTTCAAGCTGAGAGCCAAATCAAGAATGCATTTTTTTTTTTTGCATTTTCAATAGCCACAAAAGATAAACAGAAAAAGAAATCCAGGAATATATCTAACCAAGGAAGCGAAAAATCTCTACAAGAACTACAAAACACTGTTAAAAGAATTCAGAGATGACACAAACAAATGCAAAAATACCCCATGCTCATGGATTGGAAGAATAAATACCATTAAAATGGCTATACTGCCCAAAGCAATGTATAAATTCAATGCTATTCCTGTCAAATACCAATATCATTTCTCACAGAACTAGAAAAAACTATTATAAAAATTATATGGAACCAAAAAAGAGCCCAAATAGCCAAAGTAATCCTCAGTAAAATAAAAACAAAAACCCAGAGTTAACACATTACTCTACCTCAAACTATGCTATAAGGCTACAGTAACCCAAACAGCACAGTACTGGTACAAAAACAGACACATAGACCAACGGAACAGAAAAGAGAATGAAGAAATAAAGCCACACATCTACAGCCATCTGATCTTCAACAAAGTTGACAAAAATAAACAGTGTAAAAAAGACTCCCTATTCAACACACGGTGCTGGAATAGCTGGCTATGCATATGCAGAAGAATGAAACTGTTCCCTACCTTTCACCATATACAAAAATTAACTCAAGATAAATTAAAATTTTAAATCTGAGATCTCAAACTATAAGAATCCTAGAAGAAAACCTAGGAAATACCATTCTGGACAGTAGCCTTGAGAAAGAATGTATGACTAAGTCCTCAAAAGTAATTGCAACAAAAATTTAAATTGGCAGGTGAGACCTAATTAAACTAAAGAGCACCTGCACAGCAAAAGAAACTGTCAAAAGAGTAAACAGACAACCTACCAAATGGGAAAATATATTTACAAACAATGCATCTGAAAAAGATCTAATACTGGGAATCTTTTAAGAAAGTTAAACAATTAAACTAGCAACAAAAACCAAATATCTCCATTAAAAAGTCGGCAAAAGACATGAATAGACACTTCTCAAAAGAAATACAAGTGACCAACAAACATGAAGAAATACTCAACATGTCTAATCATCAGAGAAATGCATGTCAAAACCACAAGGAGCTATCATCCCATAACAGTAAGTATGGCTATTATAAAAAGTCAAAAAACAATAGTTGCTGGCAAGACTGAAAAAGAGAATGCTTATACAGTGTTGGTTCAACATACACAAATCAATAAATATGATTTGTAAATCATAAGTAAATTAGTTCAGCCACTGTGGAAAGCAATTTGGAGATTTCTCCAAGAACTTAAAACATGACTACTGTTTAACCTGTCAGTTCAATTATTGGATATACAACCAAAGGGAAACAAATCATTCTACCAAGAAGACACATGCAGTCTCATTTTCATCGTAGCACTATTCACAACAACCAAGACATGGAATCAACCCAGGTGCCCATCAATGGTGGACTGGTAAAGAAAATGTACATATACACCATGGTATACTATGCAGCCATAAAAACAAACAAAATTATGTCCTTTGTAGTCACATGGATAGAGGTGGAGGTCATTATCCTAAGACAATTAACAAAGGAAAATAAAACCAAATACCAAGTATTCTCACTTTTAAGTGGGAGCTAAACACTGGGTACTCATGGACATAAAGATGGCAACAATAGAAACTGAGGACTACTAGAGGAGGAAGGGAGGAAAAGGGTTGAAGACCTAAATCTTGGGTATTATTCTGATTACTTGGGTGATGAGATCACTTATACCCCAAACCTCAGCATCATGCAATACACCCAGATAACAAACGTGCACATATATCCTCTGAATCGAACGTAAATGTTGAAAGAAAAAATAACCTAGATAATGAAGAACAAAATAAACACAAAGCAAGCAGAGAGAAGGCAATAATAAAGATAAAAGCAAAATCTGTGACACTTAAAACAGGAAAACAATAAAGATCAATGAAACAAACAGCTAATTCTTAAAAGAGATCAATAAAATTAATCAGCCTCTAGCAGGACTAACAAAAGAAGAGATAGAAAGAAGAAATAAATTACCAACATCAGGAATAAAACAGGGGATATTACCATAGACATTGCAAATATCAAAAGGATAATAAATAAATACCTCACGCAACTCTACATATACAAACTTGGAACACTTAGATGAAATGAACCAATATCTAGAAAAACACAAACCAGTGCAACTCAGTATAAAATAGTTCATTTGAGTAGTCCTATAACTATTAAGAAAATTGAATTTATAATTAATAACTCCCCCCCCAAAAAAAGTGCAAGCCCAGTTTTTTCAAGGGAGAATTCTTCCAAATGTTTAAAAAAATTAATTCTAAAATTTTACACAATCTCTTGCAGAAAATAAAAAGATGAAAATATTTTTCAATTTATTTTATAAAGCTAGTGTTACCCTGATGCCAAAATTAGACAGGGAAAAAAAAAAACTCTAGAGTAATATAAGTCATAAATATTATCATAAAACTCGACAAAACAAAAGCAAATAGAATTTAGCAATATATAAAAAGAACCAAACTGGTTAAGTGGGGTTTAGTGCAAGGATGCAAGGCTGGTTTAATATTCAAAAATGAATATAATTCACTGCATTAATCAGCTAAAGAAAGATCATGAGCATATAAATCCATGCAGGAAAAAAAATGACAGATTTGGCAACCATTCATCATTTAGGCTTTCAAAAACATAGGAATAGAGAGGAACTCCCCCAACTTAATAAAGACTTCACCTGCAGCTAAAAGTTATATTCATAATGTCATGGTGAAAGTTCTATCCAGTTCAACAAGTCAGAAAAAGAAAACAGAAAGCCTATGGAGGTAAAAGAAAGGGATTAAAGTCTTCATATTTGCAGACGATCTAATTGACAATGCAGAAAATCCTAAGGAATTTATAGAATCTCCTAGAATAATGAATGGGTCAAGCAAGGTCATGGGATACAAGATCAACACACAATACTATGTCACATTTCTATATACTAACAATGCAGGTGCAGAAAGTGAAATAAAGCACAGTGATATTTTAATTGCTCCAAAGAAAATGAAATTCTTAGTTGTGTACTGAACAAATCAAGCATAGAATCTGTATGCTGAAAATTCCAAAATGCTAATGAAAGAAATCAAACAGCTAAATAAATGGAAGTTATGAAGTGGAAGATTGGAAGAGTCACATAGTAAAGATGTCAGTTCCCCCGAATTGACATACAGGTTTGAGACAATTCTTGTCAAAATTCCAGGAAATTTTCCTTTAGCTATAGAGAATATTATTCTATAATTTATAAGAAAAGGCAAAAGAATTAAAACAGATAAAATACTTTTGAAAAAGGAGAGTAATGCCAGAGAAACCTGTCTACATAATTTTAAGACATACTGTCTAGCTAAAATAATCAAGACAGTGAAATAAATACATGGATCCATGTAACCAAAAAGAGGACCCAGAAATAGATTAATATAATATGCCCAACTGATTTTTGGCAAAACTTCAGAAACAATTCAACCAAGCCATTTCAAAAACTGATGCTGAAAATTTAGAAAGCTGTAGGTTTTTTGAAAAATGAACTTTGACCTTATTCTCATGTTACAAAAACAACTCAAAATGAATCATGAACGTAAGTGCAGAACAAAAAACTCTACAAATAAGGGGAAAAATGAGAAATATTTCATATTTAAGGTTGAGCAAAGAGTTGGTAGACACAACACCAAAAGCATAATTCATAAAAGAAAAAACTGATAAATTTACAACACACAGCATAGACAAAAATTAATAGCCAGAATATAAAGCCTGGTGCATTAGTCAGGGTTCTCTAGAGGGACAGAACTAACAGGATAGATGTATACATGAAGGGAGTTTATTAAGGAGTATTGACTCTCTAATATTATCACAAGGTGAAGTCTCACAATAGGCCATCTGCAAGCTGAGAAGCAAGGAACCCAGTTTAAGTCCCAAAACCTCAAAAGTAGGGAAGCCAGCAGTGCAGCCTTCAGTCTGTGACCGAAGGCCCAAGAGCCCCTGGCAAACCACTGGTGTGAGTCCAAGTGTACAAAAGCTGAAGAACTTGAAATTCGATGTTCAATGGCAAGAAGCATCCAGTACAGGAGAAAGACAAAGACCAGAAGGCTCTGTGAGTCAAATCCTTCCACATTCTTCTGCCTGCTTTTATTCTAGCCATGCTGGCAGCTGCTTAGATGGTGCAGATTGAGGTGGGTCTCCTTCTTCCAGTTCACTGACTCAAATGTGAATCTCCTTTGGCAACACCCACACAGACACACCCAGGAACAATATTTTCAATTCAATTAGGTTGACACTACAACTCCATCAAGTTGACAATATTAATCATCACACATGGATAAAAAAATTAAAATTGTTCAATCATGAGTAATCATGAAAATGCAAAATTTTTAAATGACATACTATTTTATACCTACAAGAGTAATTTTTGCCAAAAATCTTAAAGACTCAAGTTTTGCAAAGCTATGAAGTTACGGGAACTCTTGGGTATCCTTCTGGTGGTATGATAAGATAGCCAAAACTCTATGGAGATGGAGGGTTCATCTGTTATCTAGTAACATTAAGCTTACGCATATCTTATGGTTTAGAAATTTCATTTCTGGAAATATTTGCCTAGAAGAACTTCCAACCATAGAAATATGAACAGTGTTGTTCTTTAAAATTAAATTTTATAATTTTTAAAAAGGAAACAAACCAATGAAAGATGGATAAACCATGAACTAGTCACATGATACATGTAGCATTTCAAATAAATTAGAAATGGCTTTGTCCATATGGATTAATATAATCATTTAATGAAAGACAAAATCCTGCAGAAGAATGGTACTATTCCAAATATTAACCTTTTATTTATTTGTTTTTGTATTTCCACAGGGGAACAAATGGTTTTTCGTTACATGGGTAAGTTCTTTAGCAGTGATTTGTGAGATTTTGGTGCACCCAGAACCTGAGCAACACTGCACCCAATTTGTAGTCTTTTATCCCTCACCCCCTTCCCACCCTTTCTCCCTGACTCCACATACTCCATTGTGTCATTCTTATGCCTTTACATCCTCATAGCTTACCCCACTTATGAGTGAGAACATATGACGTTTGATTTTCTATTCCTGAGTTACTTCACTTAGAATAATTGTCTCCAATCTCATCCAGGTCACTGCAAATGCCGTTAATTTCATTCCTTTTTATGGCATTGAATATGTATTTTGATATACATTGATCAAGAAGTAAAGAAAGTGTTTACTTCTTTACTTCTTGATCAATGTATATCAAAATAATGATGTATTTTTTAAAGAGAGAAAAAGAAATTGAGAAAGAATGAAATTTGAACTCATTATAGCAAATTGTTAACAGTCATTCATCCTAGCTAGTATCTACATAGATGTTTATAATAGTATTTTCTTCAACTTTCCATTGCTAGCAGATTGTAGCACAAGGAATGAAATCAGCAGTCTTTCTCATTTATCTTCCATCAGTTGCCATTCACCCTTTAGAAGCAGGATTTTCCTTACATTGCTGTCAACACACTACACTGCACCCACCATTCAATATCACTTACCACCAACTTGTTTAAAGAATCATTGCATTCTCACGTTTATGAGCTAATGCGAATATCTAAATCTGCCGATACATTTAGGCATCTATTGTAATTTAAGCTTCATTAAAAAAATTACCAGTAATATATCAGCATATTCTCATTAATGGAAACAGAAACAGTAAAAATAAAGTACAAGTGCTGCTTGAAGCCCAAAACTCTTAACTCCTAGGTTCTGTTTGCCCCTCCAGAGAAAATAATTGTTATCAATTTAAAGCAGGGTTTCTCAGTCTCAGCACTACTGACATAGCCAGTTAAATGATTTTTTGTTGCAGGGTTGTCCTAAAGGCTGTTTAGTCTCATCCTTGTTTACGGTATTCTATCCCCTAAGTGCCAGTAGCATTTCCCTTGGCCCAATCTGTGACAACCAAAAATATCTCTAAGCATTTCCAAATGTCCCCTTGGGGGCAAAATCAGTTCTGGTTGGAAATTGCTATCCACAGTGTATTATTTGAGACCTTTTACCATAGATTTATGTACAAAAACTTATATACACACTAAAATATATAGGGATTTGTGTACATATTTTTAAATATAAATGTTATCATACTATACATATTTTGAATCTTTATTTCTTTCACTTAATAGGTCTTAAAAATCTTTACTATTTGTTTAACTATGTATTATTCCTTAGTATAGATATGCTACTTTCTTTAACCACTCTGTTGTAATAGAATATTTAAGTTGACTTAGGTATTTTCAACCTGCTAGAAAAATTGTTCCACATTATTGCTCCCAGTCGTGCCTAACATCAATGCTTTTCCAGTCTGTGTAAGATTTTCTTTTCCTTTCTACTTCTACCAGACAGAATAAAACTATGCAACATCAATATTTCAATATGCCCTCAGTAATCTCTTGCATTTTTCCTAAATTATTCTCCACCCCATCCTCTCCTTTCTGATGTAGGAGCCACAATGTCTAGGTATAAATAGGTTTCGGGTTTTAGTCAGGCACTACCTATCAGAGTCTGTTTTCTTTCCTTGGATGTTTTAAGGCTAAGCATTATTGCATCTATAAATCACCCATTCACAAATCCATTTCCCCTGAAAGGGTCTAAGAGCCTCTCAGGTGTCCTGTATTTGAGAAAACATTTATCTGAGCTGGAGGCTATGTGGCAGAGTAAAAAGATTCTACACCAGAAATGAAAAGAACCAGGTTTGACCCTCATTTGCTGTAAACAAGTTTTTCTCTAATGTGAGCCTCAGTTTCCTCATCAGGAAAGACTTACGTAAGATTGCTTCTTAGCATTTTGCCAGGGTGAAGCTCTGAGGCTTCATAACTCCTCTTGTTTGAAGACCATAGTTTTATGCAGATTTTATTCAATGATCTGTTCATTCGAATATTGAGTATTCCTCGGGCTCTCTGTATACGCAGAATTGAGAGTTACAGCAGTTTTCTGTGTAATTCAGTCAGATGATCTAATGCTAAAAAACAAAAACCCACTTTATGGTGGCTTATCTTAAATATTTAGCAAGACTTTGCCTCAACTTTAAACTTAGATTTTACCAGTAAATACCACTTTTATTATTCAAAATGTTCATTATTTCTTATATCATAATATACGCTATTTCTCTATATGTAAATTTATGTATATTTCTCCATATGTAAATGTCTTAAAAGTTGGATTCGATCATTCATTTTTGTGTGTATGTGTGTGTGTGAATCAGCTTGTGAAGGGTGCAGATACAGCTTTCTTAAGTCAGTTGCAAAACATGAGTTTTTCTCCAAAACAAAAACTCATGCCAATAACAACCTGCTGTTCTTTATCTGCATCTGATCAGGGCTAATGGTCTTAGATGGTTTACAGGCCATATCAATGGTCCTATTCTATTAATGACAGTACCCTTTTATGGTACACTCAGGATAAAGTATCCCAAGGGAATTCCTTAGGCAAAAGTGATCCTAATTTGATTCTGTAAACCCCCAATTCTGAACACAGCTGATTGGATCATGAGACCTAAAAGCAGTCAATCCATATACTGGGGAGTTACAAATGAGAAAGTCTGGATGGAGAGAGTCTTCTTCATCAGGAATGTTCATGGTCAATTCAATTCACAGTTGTTTGGTTTAGAGATAGAGAAAACCTATTTGTAGTGGGAGCAGAAGAAAATGCATACAGACAAGAAAGTATGTAAATAGCAAGGGAATCGAATCCTAGCAGAAATTAAAACTACAGATAAACCAAGGTCATGAAGTAGAAGAGAGAATTTCACAATGAAAGGTAAAGATTTGGGGAGAGATCCAAGATGGCCGATTAACAACAGCTCAGGATTGCAGCTCCCAGTGAAAGTGTGGAGAGCGAGTGGACGCCACACTTTCAGACGAATTTTTGTTGCCCACAGACTGGGAGATTCCCGGTGGAGGAGCCACACGGGTCGCCAGCGCGACTTTTTTGGCTAGCACGGTTATTTTGCCAGTGCCCTGGCACGGTGCTTCTCGGTGCGGAGTATACGGGACAGGGTGCTCTTTGAGTCTGGCTCGGCTGGTCCCATCCCCACAAGGAGAACAGCAATTGGAAGCGCTGAGGACTGAGAGTTTCACAGTAAGCACAGCTGAACCGGGAAGGTCCAGCCCTGCAAGGAAGGCGCGTCCGCAAAAGGAAAATTAAGAAACAGAAAAAACTTCATCACCGGGCGGAGAGATCCAAGATGGACGATTAACAACAGCTCAGGATTGTAGCTCCCAGTGAAAGCACAGAGAGCAAGTGGACACCGCAATTTCAGACAAATTTCTGTGGACCACAAACTGGGAGATTCCCAGCGGAGGAGCCACACGGATCGCCAGTACAATTCTTTTGGCCGGCGTAGCTGTTTTGCCGGCGCCCTGGTGTGGCGCAGCGCTTCTCAGTGCGGAGTACACGTGGCTGCGAGCCCTTTGAGTCAGGCTCGGCTGGTCCCGTCCCCACAAGGAGAACAGCAATTGGAAGCGCTGAGGACTGAGAGTTTCACAGTAAGCACAGCTGAACCCGGGAAAGCCAAGCTCAGTGGGAAAGGGGCGTCCGCCAAAGGAAAACTAAGAAACA
>CAUYLG010050034.1:0-35849 GCA_963573385.1 Cacajao melanocephalus | reverse complement strand
TTTTCATCTCTTATTCCTTCCTGTCTCCATTGTTAAACACAATTATTGGCATAATACAGGTTTTTAATACCCATTTTTAGACTGCATTCTAGCCTGGGCAGTAGAACAAGAATCCTGTTCTCTCTCCCTCTTTTTCTTCCTTTCTTTCTCTCGTACATCCTTTTTTTTTTTCTTTCTTTCACTCTCACTTTCTTTCCTCTCTTTTTCTTTCTTTCAAAAAAAAAAAAAAATAGCTCTAGTTCTAAGTGTCTTCAAGACATTTCTCTCCAACTAAGTAACCCAAATAAATTTAGCTACTTTTCTTTAATAAGGAGAAATAATTAAAGAACAGATGGTGTTGCTTACTTTGAAATTTTTGCTCTAAAATAGATTTTGTGTGCACCTTGGTTGGAGTTCAACTCTCCCCCTCCCCCTTGCATTCGTGTGTCAGAGAAGGAGATCAGTTCACTAATTACCTGGCTGTCTTTTCCCTACAAGATCCCAATTTAAGAATCTCGTTTCATTCTAAGAAAATTAATTCAAAATGCCAAATAATTTAAAAATGTATTAAGATTCCCCTTAGACTAGAAAGCAAAAAGGAGCTTTCATTTGTCTGTTAAAAATCACCTTGGGTAGTAGATTGAAGTTTAGCTCTTAAGACTTGATCCCCACAACTGAGCTTTTGGCAAAAGCTATTGGTTCCATATGTCCACAAAATGTTTCATTTAAAATATATGTGCTTTTAAATTGGTCTCTGACCATTTCTATGCCACAGTCTCTAACTGCTCCATGCATTTTCCCAACCCTTGGAGCCTTGTTCGCCTCGGAAGCTAGACTCTTTTATTTGCATTGGAGGTAACCTATTTCCAGCATGCCAAAACCTGTTCACTTTCAAAGCCACTTTTGGAGATTTTATAGCCTGAAATGGAATAAAATTTAAATTTAATAAAATTTGAGACCTGAACAAGAAAAAAAAGAAAAGAAAAACTGAACCGGTTTAAAAGCCAGCTACCCAGACAAGGAGGAAAATATTCTGAGAAAACCCCACAGGGCAGTGGGGCAGGGGTGTGGGGAGCCAGACCACGGCTAACCTGCCAAATGTCATCTATGGCTGGCTTTAGAAGAGAACCAGAGCTAGGGATGCAATGCAATTATTTAAATCCAGAAAGAAAAATGTTTGCTCCCAAATTTGGCAGCAGATGATTGCCTCTGATTCTTCCCGTTTCCAAATGATTCCATGCAAGCTTAAGTGGAAGAAGCTTCAGGCCCACAAGAGCGCACAGGACCAGGGGGCCACACCTGGGCATCAGGCGCGGTGTGTGAAGTGAAAAGTCCTGCTCTGTGACCAGATGAACCAAGAGGCTCACTTTAAGATCCTCAGAGGTGGCAAAACACATTTTTCTTTAAACCACAGGTTGTAACAAGAAGGGATTTCTCTCTTCCTTTGTTTCTCTCTGTCTCTGCCTTTGTCCCTGGCTGGCAGCCCCCTCCTCCGCCCCTGCCGCTCTCTTTTTCCCTCCTCCTGGCTCCCGGGTGTGCGAAGGCCAAGCCTGGCTGTCACTCAGGCCCCTTTGTGGGCCCAGGGAAGGAGGCCACAAGGGGCTCCCTGGGCCTCAGGGTATTTATTACCACCGTCCCCCCCCACAGCCCACTCCCTCTGCAGCCTCGGGGGCTTGAGGCTGTGCTCAAAGGCAGTGAGGTCTGCTGTGCACACCCATGAAAGGGCCTCTGGGGGATGCGTTCAATGCCTCCGGTTGGGTTTTCCTCTCTCCCCTAGAGACGGTTCAATCACTTCCTCATCTCCTGTCCTACTAGGGGAAGAGCTGGGAAAGTAGAAGACAGTAAGAAGAGAACACTCCAGCAGTCCCTGGTTGGCTGGTGAATTCCAACAGTGTGTGGGCAGGATCTCCTGATACAGGAGACTGTGGGAGTATTGGGGCTGAAAGGATAACCTGTTTGTCTAAGTCATCCCTGCAGGAATTTTTTTTTTTTGAGATGGAGTCTCACTCTGTCATCCAGGCTGGAGTGCAGTGGCGCAATCTCAGCTCACTGCAACCTCCGCCTCCCGGGTTCAAGTGATTCGATTTTCTTGCCTCAGCCTCCCAAATAGATGGAATTACAGGCGCCCGCCATCATACCTGGCTAATTTTGTACTTTTAGTAGAGGCGGGATTTCACCATGTTGGCCAGGCTGGTCTTGAACTCCTAACCTCTGGTAGTCCACCCACCTTGGCCTCCCACAGTGCTAGGATTCTAGGCATGAGCCACCGCATCCAGGCCCCTGCAGGAATTTTTAAATGCAAGTTAGGTGTGGTCAAGGTGATGTTACTCTTTTATCCTCCACCCACCGCAAGGCCCCTGGCTGAGTCAGAGGGGATGAGACCCACATTGTCAGAGAGAACTAAGCTCTAGTTCAAGCTCCTTCTGTCTGCCTACTTTCCCTGCCCCACCCCTCAGCCCAGGGCCTCCCCTGCTCACCTCTCTTCTTATGCATCCATGTTTTTATTCTTTTACAGGGTAAAATCCATCCTTCCTTAGGAAGTTTTCCCGGGGGAATAAATACAGAATTGCTTATTGCAGGCCAGTAAGCATGCACGATCTCCTGGTGAAATACTACTTGTATGCCCATTTGACAGATGAGCAAACTGAGGCTCAGACTACTTAAGTGACTTGCCCAGGTAGTCAGCTTCGCAGCCAGGATTTCACTGTTTTTCCAGATACGCAAGTGGATTTGCAAAGCCTCTGGATGCCCAATCCTCTGCCTTGAGCAAGGCCCTGCCCTGGGGTGTGGCCCAGAGGTCAGGAGAGGAGGCCCTGAGGCATCCCCACTTTCTCCTCAGACCACCCTGGTGACTAATGACGCTGAGCAAAGCAGAGAGGCCCGAGTCGGGGACAAGTCCTGTGATCGACCTTGAACTTAAGAAGCTCCAAGCTCTCACCAGCACTGCTAATGGGCCAGGAGTAACCTGAGCCAGCCCTTGGATGGAAACTCAAGGCATTATGACTGGCTGGCCTGCCGGCCGCTGGCATCACTACCTGGATGGCAGCCTCACTTCTCCATTTCACGGGGCCTCTGTTCAGAGCAACCTTTTCTCTTGCAACAACAAAGCAACTCCCATTTATCAAGCACTGACTAAGTGCCAGACACTCTGCTAAGCACTTTACACACATTATCTTGTTTAATCTTCACAGCTGTGCAGAAGAAAACGAGTGTTAATGCCACCTCACAGGCAAGGAAACTGAGGCTCAGTGAGGATAAGGAAGTTGTCCAAGAGCGCAGGGCATGCTGGTGAGCTCAAAGCTGGTGTCTGAACAGGCCTGTGTTCCCAACCAGAGTCCTGTGCTGCCCTCGGAAGGAGATTCCTGCTTGAGATTAAGGGTAATTTGTTTTAATACTTTTTCAAACTGCTCTGCAACATTCTGAAGGGGAAAGAAAAAAGTTATAACTTGTTGAGGGCGGGGAAGGAGGAGACAGAGGAAGGTTGAGTCATCTGTGAAGTTATCATGATATCTGGTGGGAAAACACACACACACACACATATGCACATGTACACGCACCAACAGGCTTCATCTGCCGTGTGTCTGGGATTTTGTTAAAAAAATCCAAAAGGGGCCAGGCACAGTGACTGACAACTGTAATCCCAGCACTTTGGGAGACCGAGATGGGACAATCATTTGAGCTCAGAAGTCCGAGAGCAGCTTGGACTTCCTCTCTACAAAAAAAAAAAAAAAAAAAAAAAAAATTGACACACACCTGTAGTCCCAGCTGCTCAGGAAGTTGAGGTGGGAAGATCATCGCTTGAGCCCAGAAAGTGGAAGTTACAGTGAGCCATATAATGCCACGGCACTCCAGCCTCAATGACAGACAGAGTGATACCCTGTCTCAAAAAAAAAAAAAATCCAAAAGGGTAATTTTTCTCATCTAGGGCTTAGACTGTAAGTGTCAAAACTGGGACGAGGGGGTGGGGAAGTCCAACATAAATTATTCCCTCCCATGCTTCTAAGCTACCCAAGAGACTCCTAAGCCCACAGCCAGGCAGCACACTCCCAGTCAGACACTGTGCACGCTTCCTCAGAGTCCTCCCAGCAGTCCCAAAGGCAGAGATTAGAGGGCCCCTGTCACAGGTAAGGACCTTGAGCCTCACAGAGAGTGAGACACATGCTCACGGTTCCTCAGCTGACAAGGGACAGAGCCAGGTTTTGCATCCAGGTTAGCCTGCTTCCAAAGCACTTCCAACCTGCTTCCAACTTCCAATCATGCCAATCCCAAGGCGAAGGTGGTGGAGGTGTGCTGTTGCTAAGTGGTCTTGGGCCAGAGGAGTAGCCACAGAGATGCTACACAGAACCCGAGTGACAGGAGAGTGACACTCAAATCCTCAGCTCTGGCCAGATTTCAGGAAGGCAGAAGCGCTGAGAGGGGAGCCAGGAGACCTGAGCAGCCCCGGAGCTCCAAGATAATCCTGGGGGAGTACTTCCCACCTCCAAGCCTTTGTGGGCCTCAGATGCCATTTTCCTGCAGAACGGGAGCTTTTCTGGGTCTCCCTCCCAGAAGGAAACCTGACCCCTTGCTTTCCCTTCCTGGATCCCACCTCTCCACCAAACGCCCTGCTGCCTAGAAAAGGACAAGATTCCAGGGTGCCCCGTAAGCAGAGGCCCTGAGAACCCCCACCCACCAGCAGCTGCCTTCCTCTCTGATGCAAAAGAAACTCGTGGGCGGGTTTTTAAGACTCGAAATAAAGTTTGAATATTACGTGGAAATTACTAAACAAATCAAATCACTGTTAAGTAGATGTCATGGGCTTCCTCTAGACAATACGTTTAATGAAGATTATTGTCCTCCTGGTTATAGTTTTAGATTTGCATTTTATTATCAGAGAACCACTTATGCATTACTCCAGGATTTTCATTAGGTAAATAAATTTTTATGTGGATTTCATTATATTCCCTTGGCTGAAATCCTGATCACTTAACAGCAAGAATGCTGTTCCAACATCCTGTGTGTCAATCAGGATGTAACTGTTTCCTTTGGTTGTTGAAAATTACGTTTTAAAAAATCTGGTGTTGATGACAAAAGGAAAAGAGATAGGGTCAGAACTTGGGGTATATTTTGTGTCCAGTTCTTTCGCTAAAACACACACCCTAAAAAGAAATTTTCCATTTAAAAATAACCCATGTAATTTTACATACATGGGATATATAAGCTCCCACTCTCTCTTTCTCTCCAAACATATATGTAATATGCACTTTTTTTCCTGGTGTCACTTTGGCTACTCAGATGTAAATTGACACAATGGCACCAGGTCTAACAGGACTGAGGTATAGGCCAGTTCCGGAGAAATAAAGTTGAAAGAAACAAGCTTAGAAGAAGCAGGAAGGAAGGCAGTGCGGGAGACATTCCTGGAAACGCAGCCATTGGCAAGAAAAAAAAATCTTTTCTAAGAAGTCTAATATGAAGCAATTAAGCTAATTGGAATCTAGATTGTAGAGGGTGCCTCCGGAAACTTGAGACCAGGGGACTCTCCTTGCTGGAAAATCACACCTCAATATGAATGAGTGAGGGAGTGAATGAATGAAGCGGTCAGAAATAGACCATAACATCCAGACCTAATCCATCCAGCCCTGTAAGACATAGGCGTTTTCAGGGGTCCCTTTCCTAGGGCCCAACAAGGTTTCAGAAGAATTTATTAATAATAAAATCTCCCATTTACTGAAAACGGCTGGCCAGGTGTGGCGGTTCACGCCTATAATCCCAGTACTTTTGGAGGCCAAGACAGGTGGATCTCTTGAGCCCAGGAGTTCAAGACCAGCCCGGACAACATAGTGAAACCTCCATCTCCACAAAAAGTACAAAACTTAGCCAGGTGTGGTGCCCTGCACCTGTGGTCCCAGCTCCTCAGGAGGCTGAGGCAAGAGGACTGCTTGAGCCTGGGAGATTGAGGCTTCAGCGAGCCAAGACTGTACCACTGCATCCCAGCTTGGGCGAAAGAGCAAGACCTTGTCTCAAAAATACAAAAGAAAGGGCTGTCACAGGCCAGAGACAGGCTTTGATGTGTGTTATTACATCCCTCTCTGGTCAATCCAGCCCGAAGGACCCAAAGAGAACCTTCCCAGATGCCTTTCTAAAGAGCAAATGAGAGAGGCAAAGCTCTCAATATGGCTGGGGGCACACAGCAGTAGGGGCTACCCAGTAAGCGGTTAAGGAGAAGAACAAGTCAGGCTGGGTGGCTTCATGGCGTCTTCAACCCTAACTCCTGCCCAGAATCAGGACTCTGACATTGAGGTCCCAGTCCCTAATTATCTGTGTGATCTGGGGAAGACCATTACCGTCCCTGACCCTGTTTCTTGCCTATGACAATAATAATAACAGCACCAGCCTCATAGAGTTGCTGTGAGAACCGAAAGAACTGAATAGGGACTGCCTATGTCCAGTGCCTGGACTCAGGAAGGAATCAATCCACGTTCACCATTACAGGGAATATTCTCTACACAAAACCGTCAGCCTGAAACTGACTCACTTTTCCACAGTTCTTTCCAGCTGTTGATGACTTACCAAAACTACCTGGACTCCAATTTCAAGTTCTTTAAGGGTGCAACAAAACCTCCCTAATCTTCGATCCCAAAAGTAGTCACCTGAGATATTCAAGCAGGGATTTGACTAAGCATTTCTCTCTAACCTTTGAAAAGGCCATTAGGAAAGAAAGCATAGGGAAATGATGAAATGAGGATGCCTGAAAAGAGGGTCCCCAGGTGTAACAGTGGTCCTCTGCAGAGGGACATTCGGGAGGGTTTGATTTTCTTCTCTATAGTTTTGTGTAGTATTCTTATCCGTTGCAATTGAGCAAGTATTGCAACATTTTAAGGACTTTTCCATTCTGCGAAGGAAAGGATATTAAAAAACATAACTGCCAAGCAGCTCAGAAACATCTTCTGCATATAATAAAAGACATTTACATCTCCCAGCCCAGGTCAGCCATCTGAACTCACCACCCACTTTCCCAATCACCTGCTCAAGTCAGCCTCCAGACACAGAGCGGGCCCCCATCTCACCCCCCCCAAACACACCAGTCTTCACCAGTTTCCCACCCCTCATCCTTCCTTGTCTTCCTGAGTCCTTGTCTCTAACAAACTGTATACATTTCACTTCCTCATCTGGTTACCACCAACAACAAGCAGAACATCAGCTGCAGGAGGGCAGAGGTTTGGAATGTTTCTCACTTCGGCAGCAAGAACCTACCTAGTCTAGGGCATGACAGATGCTCAGTACTTGATTGGAGCCAGGCGCAGTGGCTCACTCCTGCAATCCTAGCACTTTGGGAGGCTGAGGTGGGTGGATCACGAGGTCAGGGGTTCGAGACCAGCCTGACCAACATGGTGAAACCCCATCTCTACTTAAAAATACAAAATTAGCCAGGCGTGGTGGAGCGCACCTGTAATCCCAGCTACTTGGGAGGCTGACGCAGGAAAATTGCTTGAACCTGGGAGGTGGAGGTTGCAGTGAACCAAGAGCATGCCATGGCACTCCAGCCTGGGCGACAGAGTGAGACTCCATATCAAAAAGAAAAACAAAACAAAAATACTTGATTGGATGGATGAATGAATGAATGAAAAAAGGGCTATTTTTTTTCTTTTTTCTTTTCTTCCACCATCTGACCAAGAAAGGCTGACTTTTTTTTTAAGAGTCAAGGTCTCACTCTGTCTCCCAGGCTAGAGTGCAGTGGTTCAGTCATAGCTCACTGCAGCCCTGAACTCCTGGGCTCAGGCAATTCTCTCACCTCAGCCTCTCGAGTAGCCGGGACTACAGGCGTGTGCCACCAGGCTAGACTAATTTTTGCATTTTTATTTTTTGTAGAGATAGGGTCTATGTTGCCTGGGCTGGTCTCAAACTTCTGGCTTCAAACAATCCTACTGCCTCAGCCTCTGGAAAAATTATGTTATGTTACCTTTCTTTTCAGTAGGGGTAGAGAAAGAGTTATTCCATTCTTTTTCTGGGGGTAGAAAATCCCCTAACTCTGAGATTACAGGCGTGAGCACATGCCCAGTCTGAATGATTAACTTGAAATCATTCTTACCCATTTATTAAAGCAGCCCCAAGAATCTCTTTTTATGCACTTTCTTAGTGACCCTAGCATGAACTTCTAAAAGAACTTCTTGGAAATACAAGTGCAGGCCATTTCGTTGACTCTTCTCCGATTCAGACTTTTCACGAAGTCAGAGTGGCCTCCTGCCGAAAAAGCACTACGAGATGGCCCATCTCCAGGGTCCCGACCCCACATTCCAAGTTTGGGCATTTTTCTTGAAGAGCATTTATCACTCAATCAAGCCACCCACTCTGCCAACCCTGAATAATACCACTTACAGGAGGCTCGGCCATCACTGCTTAGAATCTCACTTGTCCTCAAATATCTCCTGTTTATCTTGGTAACAGTCTACATGAATAGTCCGTTTGTTGGAAGAACATAATATTTTCCTTGGCTTTTAGGCAACAGTCTGGCGAATGAGCATTTCCCCATGTAACTTGTGATGGCTTTATGCAAGCAGTTAATTAGAATTACACAGACATGTTTATAGAAGTTTAAATGAAGCATAGTTCGAGTTTGTGAAAATATATATAATTACTCACACCGACACTTCCCACTGAAAAATAAAAGGCAACATAACATAAGCAAGATCCCAAAAAGCAACAGCAGGGGTCTAGAAAAGCCTCTGCCAGCTAAAACAGCTCCACTTTGGAGGACTTGGGGAGACTGAGCCCTGTTGGGGAACCCACAGACCACCACCGAATGCTTTGTTCATTAGACTCACACTGCAGCCAACAAATTCCCAAAAGAGCCCCAGGGTGGGCGCTGTGCTCCAGGCAAGTCCTGCGTGGATCCACGTACATACACTGCAGTCCCGCCCGCGCAGACGCAGAAAGGCCATGATTTGTCCCACAACCAGCTATGGAGGAGAGAGGTCTAGAGACCCAGGGAGGCTCTTTCTCTACCCCCAGGGAGAGTGAGCAGTATTTTTGGCAGCCTGGGGACTCAAATTAGGGAGGCTTCATGAGAGGCTGGCCTGTGGCCTTCAAGACTCTTTCTAGCCTGGTTCCACTCACCTCCTGGTCTGATCCCTGCTCCCCTTGGGCCCTCATTTTCCCTCCAACGTTGCCCAACCCAGCCTGGGCAAGCCGTTTCCTCCCTGTCCCCAGTCCCACACCAACAATGCAGCAGCACCCACAGCATGTGTGTGTCCCCAGACCCACGTCATCTGAGCCCTGGGAATGGTCAAGCTGACTATTCCAGGCAGGGCACGCCTTCAGGTTACTCAGATTGCTTGTTAAACTTGAAGGAACCACCGCCAACTCTTTCACCTCTGTGTTGTGTACAGCCTTACAATTTGGCACTGGCAATCCTCACAACAGAACTGCTTTCCCGGGAGTGGGCTGGACTGGATACCCCTGAAATGGGGGGATCCCACTATCTCACGGGCAGAGGGAGTCCCCAGCAGTGTAAATGAGCCCTCCTTGCTTGAGCCCAGGAGTTGGAGGTGGCAGTGAGCTATGAGCACACCACTGTATTCCAGCCTGAGTGACAAAGTGACACCCCATCTCTAAATAAAAGTTTAAAAATAAAAACTGTCCTGGAGCAAGGTGACCCAACCTGTGCAGACGAGAGTCAGATCCAGATGTCCAGACCAGCATCCGTGTTACCCACTGGCTTCAGCAGGCACCTACCAGCCAGAAAAGCTGAGCTGTGCCCAGACCCCCTTCCTCAGCCCACTCCTTCGCATAGGCTCGCCACTGCATGCCAACCTCCGGATGTGGATTTTTTTCACAGAAGTGGCTCTTGGAGAAGCCCTACCAGCAATCCCAACACTGTCAAGAGAAGTCAGGCCCATGGGCTCATGGAGACGTTTTGTTTCACCTCTTCCTCAAAGAACAAAGAACAAGAAGAAATGTGGGACCCCAGTGGAGACGAGGACAGAAACAGACAAAGAGACAGGAGACACAAAGAGACAGGAATTCAGGAAAGATAGGGGACCAGCAGCTCCTTCATTCGGTAAATATCTCCTAAATGCCCACTACAGTCCAGGCACTGTGAATCCCTTCTCCATCTCACTGACCCTTTCTCCTGAAGACTAGGGACACAGGAGTGGACAAGTCATCCCCTCTCCGGGGACAGCTGAGAGGCCACTGAGGAAGGAACTGTAAACAAGCAAATACATCAATAAATTCCTACTGAGAACAACTAGCATGACATTAAAAAGAGCAGGAGAGCAACAGTGACAGCAGTGGGCCCACTTTGGGAGAAAGGGGTAAGGAAAGGCCATGCAGAGGAGGTGACATTGAACCTGAGTCCAGAAGGAGCCAGGCAGGCTAGCACAGAGGAAGAGTCTCAGTCAGAGGGAAAGCCATGCAGAGGAAGGAATGGCACAGTCCTAGGACATGAGGTAAAGCCGGGGGACTGATGAAGATGTGAGGGAGACCTGCCAAGACGCGAAGGAGACGTTCCGGAACCCTGCATGGGAAGAGACAGCAGCTCACACAGACTCTCCCAGACAGCGCTGGGTGCTCCCCAGCAGCCTTTTCCCCCTCCTTCTTTCCTGCTGGCCCAACTCAAATTTTGCTCGAACATCCCCAGAGCCGCTAACTCCAAAGGGAGCTCTGCATTTCGGCCTGCGATCGGTGCAGGATGTTCAAGGGATGCCGCTGTCAACACAGTGAGATGCAAGGGAGGGAACATGGGGCCATTTAGGAAAGGTATCCTTCCCCTAAAGACAGGCCTGTGTCAGGGAGCTTCTCTCTCCTGGTCTTTGGACACTGATGTGTTGCGGGGGGGAGGGGGTGATGTCCAGTACCACAGCAGCCATTTCTGCATCACAGCGAGACAAATCTGAGGGCACCAGCCAACGTGTTAAGCAGGACAGAGCATAAAGACAGAAGGCAGCTGGACCTCTGCTGACAGTGCTAAGCTGCTCAGCTAGGTCCTCTGCAGCCACGCTTCCTCCACACTACTCAACCTAGGAGATCTCACCGGCCCTTATGCTTGAGCTCTTCTGACCTTGCTTTGCATGGCTTGCAGCTCAAAGCACCCCAGGTGATGCAATCCTGTGTCAGCCAGCCAATTCCACGAAAATGGAATTTCTGGCCCAACTGCTTGCTCTTCCTCTTTTAGAAGACCCTGTAGGTTTCTCTATACTGCTCCCTGCCAAGGGGAGCCCCAACTATCAGAGATGCAAGCCTCTCCCCAGGAGAGTTTCGCAACCTCAGGGTCTGAGGGGGAACACCTGGCCAGAGCCAGGGCAGTGACATGGTCAAAGCACAGCTCAAGAAGACTGGGGCAGCGGGGAGAAAAGGAGAAAGCGTTATGCTTAATGACACCACCCAGAAATAGAGTTGAAGAAACCTCAAAGCGCCTAAGTCCATGTTCCACAGTGACTCATTTTATCTTTGTAAATCTCTCTTTCCTTATTTTATCTTTGCCTTCAGGAGCCCGAAGATATGGGTTCATTTTCCCTATTTTATAATTGGAGAAACAAATCATATAGGGTGAGGGTTAAGAGGGCAGATCAAATCCCAGTATCTGCAATTATTTACCAGGTTTATGACCTCGGGCAGTTGTGTGACTTTGGGCCAAAGAGTTTCAGTTTTCTCACCTATAAAGCAGAGCTAATATAACTACCAGCTGGAGCTGCTCTGGGGACAGCATGAGACCAGCATACAGGGCACAGAGCTCCCAGTGGCTTCCCTGGGAAGGCGGTCCATGATGAAGGCCTGGAGGCACACTGGGATCAACAGGAGCTGTTCTCCCAGGGCACAGCTGGGACACCCAGACGACGGGGCAGAGCCCTGCACAGTGAGGAAGTTGCCAGTAAAGGTGGAGCACAGCGGCTCACGCCTGTAATCCCAGCCTTTGGGAGGCCAAAGGTGGGTAGATCACCTGAGGTCAGGAGTTCCAGACCAGCGTGGCCAACATAGGGAAATCTTCTCTCTACTAAAAAAATACAAAAAAATTAGCCGGGCGTGGTGGTGTGCACCTGTAGTCCTGCCTCGGGAGGCTGAGGCAGGAGAATCACTGGAACCCGTGAGTCGGAGGTTGTAATGAGTCAAGATGGTGCCACTGCACTCCAGCCTGGGTGACAAAGCGAGACTCCAACTCAAAAAAAAAGGAAAGTGTCAGTATTGATCAGTTTCCCCTGCTTGCTTTGTTGCTTCTGACTTTTCCTCCTTTAAAGTGGAGGCTCCATAAAGGCACCAAATATCTGAGGGCCCTGGCCGCCAAGGCTGGGTCATCTGGGGTGTGGGGCAGGCATCGTTCCTCAGCTGGAAATCCAACTCCAGCCCTGATGCTTTGTCAAACCATTCCCTTAATCGACAGGTATTTTTCTGGGCCCACTTAACACCAGTAGATTCCAAAATCGGGCCAAGCCAGCTAACCGAGCTGGGCAGCGATGGTGCCTGAATCTGAAAAACAGACTCTGAGCTCATGAAACGCCTGTCTTCTGGGGCAGCGGGCTCCAGAGAGATCTGCTAAGGAAAAGGCCAGGAATGTTCTGAGCAAAGACAAGCTCCTGGGAATAAGGGTGTGACCTCCCAAAGCAACTCTCTATCTATATCTCCACCCCCCAGCCAATATGGACATCAGGAGGGCTTGAACTCACAGCCACTGGGGCAAAGCCAGAAGGTCCAGGAAAAGCTCCTCAAATAGGCAGGGCCTGAGCGGGGCAAGAGGGGGAAGGGTACAGCCAAGAGATGCAGGAGCAGTTATGACAGGTCAAAACAGGGCACGGGGCGGCGCGGGACGGGGTGGGGCGTAGGGGGGTGGTGAATCGCTGACCTCAAGCCTACAGGGCACATGGTGAACAGGAAGGACCCACCGCAAGCAGGACCCTAAATTCCCCAGGGGCCAGGCAGGTCGTCAATGAGTGAAGTCAGGCAAGGTGTGGACTGTGAGGGACAGGAGGGGCATGCCCACCTACAGAAGCAGTAACCACTCCCAGCCCCAGGATTGCAGCCAAGGCCAAACGGGGGCCTCCAAGTCCCAGATTTACCCACTGCTTAGGGAGACAGAAGCAAGAACTCTGATTTTTTTCTGTGACATCTCCAGATCTTTCAATGTTGATTTCTTTCTTTTAAACACAGCGCAAGCCAATCAAAACACATCTGTGGGCAGCACTCAACCTCCGGCCTCCAGTCTGCAGCCTTCCTCTAAAAGATTGGAAGGGCAACACAAAGGAGGGGCGCTCAGGTGAGCAACCGCCCTCCTCGCACAGCCCTGGCACGCCTGTCCCCTCGTGGGACCCTGATTGGAACTGAGGACCACGCAAAAGCTGGGGGGAGGTCTACCGCTTTCATAAGCTCCGCCCAGAAGGCAACACCCACAGCCCAGTACTCCAGCCAGGGAAACACCGCTCCGCAGAGAAAACCCTCCGCACTTGGCTCTTCCTGGAGCCTGAATTTCCTCCCCAAACAGGATGGATTTACGTGCGAGAGGAAAGGCCTGCGCATGCGCCCGGCTCCAAACCCCGGTATTTATACAGTTTCATAAACTGCAAGCGATTATTTTGTTTCCTAAGAACAATCACTATGCAAATGAAACCTCCAGCTAATACAAACAGGGCTGTTAAATTCACTTGCCAATGTTTATGAAAAGAAACTCGGCCTGGCCCTGACCAAGCTCGCTAAGAAAATGTTTAATCACAAGACACATTTGAGTGAGGAAATTAGGCAAATAAGAGAAGATGTCCTGACTTCCCTCCCAGAGCCCCTTCCCACCTCCCACCCCCTCCTTTATTCAGCAAGACAATGATGGTGAAATGAAAAGGTTCCCAGAGGACGAACAGATGTCAAGGCTCAAGAAGGAAAAGAGAGAAAATGCAGAGATTAGGGAAGCACTGTTTCCCAAATTTCAACAGCCCCCCAGGACCTTCCAATTGTATATGTTACACTTGTTTTTCAGGGAGTTCGTGGGAAGGGAGGAGGGGAGCATGTGCAGGGCTGCAGCAGGGCTGGGCGGGCAAGGAGGGCAGGCGGAAACTCCAGGCAGCTCCTGGATCCCGGCTCTTGCACCTGGCTCCTGTACTCGGTCAGGCCACTGGACCACAGGACTGGAACTCAGGATGGAGTGAGTTCCCAGCCCGGGTGGGCAGCAGCCTTGGCTTCCCACAGCCTGTCAGGGCAGGGGGCAGGCCTGGGGACCCAACCAACACCCAAGCAGGACGGAGCAAGGATCCCAAGTCCTCAGTGGGCTGGGCGGTTGTCCCTGAAGAGTTAACAGCCCCAGCGTCAGGATCGATTGGAGGATGTTAGAGCGAAGAAAAATCATCTCATCAGATTTTCCTGTGCTCAAGCCACTGCAGTTCCACCACGCACAGCCGATGTGACCTCCAACAAGCGACTTCCCCTCTCGGTGCCTCAGTTGCCTCATCTTGAAAATACGGATTGAGACAGCATGTCCACAGAGCTGTGGCAATACAAAGAGACCCTAAATGTAAACAGTCAGCAGTGCTGGGAACACAGGCGTGTTTGATGGAGGTTAGCTAACTGCTCCAAGTCCCTCAATGCACAGATGAGGCCCAGAGAGGGTTGATGGAGTTCCCCGAGTCACACAGACCAACAGCAGACAAAGGATTTGACCCTGGCTCCAGCCTCTGCAGCAGACATTTAGGGGAAGAATGGGTGGAGGCCAGGGCTGGGCCCTGCCCTGTGTCCCCTCTGGGAAGCCTGCTCGCCAACGAGGCAGTGGTAGGAGGGACCTCTGTGAGCCACTGCTCCCTGGGGCTGGGGGAAACCGGAGCCTGGTCCTGGCAGGGCCTCCCAGGGGCCAGGGCAGGGGCAGCTGTCCAGAACTGTCTGTCCACGGAGGGGGCAGGGAGGCTGCCACTCGGAGCACGCAGTGTGCCAGTCCCTGGGGCCAGGCCGGCTCAGCCTGCAGGCTCCATCCAGAGCCCGCCCCAGGGGATGCTGGGGGAGAGCGCCAGGATCAGAGCCGCCGGCTGCGTGCTCCCCTCCCCCAGCAACAGGGGACTAAAGTGGGTCAAGGAGGAAGGAGGGGGCCCAGGAGGGCTGGGGGAGGGGCCAAGGAGCTTGAGAAGGCACCCAGGGGGAGGGGACCAGGGGAGGATGCCTGGAAAAGCAAAACCATGTGTGCGGTGTGCCTTGGGGGGCCAGGGCTGAGCAGCAGAGGGGCTGCTGAAGCCTTGCGGGGGAGTCTCAGAATCACCTCTGGATTAACACCAGAGGGACTAGGCCTTGGCTCTTGCCCCAGAAGGTCGGTCCTTTGCTTTCTCTCACCCTCTGGCCTTGGGGGGGCCCCCTCTTCCTGAGCCCCTCAACCTCTTCCAGAGCCCCCACACCCCATGGGCTCCCAGCCAAGGGGTCTGTGAGGAGCACTTTCAATCAGTGCTGGCCCCCTAGCTCAGCCCTGGCCGAGGGCCCAGCTGTCCAGCCGGGAGGTGGGGTCTGAGGAGGGTGGAGAGAAGAATACAGCCAAACCCATCCTGGGCCCAGGCTCAGCAGGACTGTGGTGGTGCCAGGCCAAGTCAGGCCCCGTCACCGGGAAGAAGGGTGAGCGTGGGCCCCATGTCCCCCCAGAGGCATTCCTGGGGGGCCTGTTGCAAAATGAAAGAGAGGGAAGCAGGAAATGCCAAACAGCGATGACCCCTAGCCAGGAGGGAAAGCCAGGCCCTGAGCCCCTCAGAGATAGGGGCTGGGGACCCACAGTCTGATCCAGGGAGACGAGGGCCAGTGGGCAGCCTCTACCCCTGGCTGGGCCTGACCCAATCATCAGCTTCTCTCCCAGCTCCCCCACCCGGCGTGGCCCAAAAAAAAGGAAACAACCACCCAAGCAACTCGATATGGTCCAGAAACCTCCAGGGTCCCCAGGTTCCAGGAAGCCTGCACAGGAGGTGGTGGAGGACAGAGGATGCAGAGGGTCTGGTGCCCAGGAGTGAGGTTTCAGCAGGGAGGGGTAAAGGAGCTGCTGCTCCAGGGCGTTGGTGCCAGTTGAGGGGCAGCCGGGAAAACAGGGCCCAGGAGGGGCACACACCCAAGTTTCCAACTCAAGACCCGGGAGAAAATGCTGATGGGAAGAAGAGGCGGGCTTCCAGGCCAGGTCCCGGGCCCAAGAGCAGTTTGGGTGGAGACAGAGAGGCCCAGAGGACAGGGTCCTGTTTTGAATCCTGAAGCAAGGCCACCTACACCGACACCCACAGCTAGTATTCCTAACTGAGCCAGCTGGACTCCTGGGGCCTTGTGGGGCCCAGCAGAAAGGAGGAACCCCCCAGCCTAAATACTCTAAATCCAGCAAACACCTCCTACTTCTCACCCAGCAGAACAGAGGGGCTGGCCCAGCTGTGCCCGGCCTTGGACCTTGCTGGGTATGCAGTTCCCAAAACATCAGGAAGCAGGTACTGCCCTGCCCCACCACCTGTCCCAAATGTCCCAGGACTTGGCTCGGGACATCCTCCACCTCCAACCTGTCCAAGCTGCTTCTCTCCCAAGTGACCCTCAGGAGCAGGCCCTGTAGGGGAGGGAGGTGGGATGTGGGGAGAGGGACTTGGTCACCAGCTGGGTCCTCAGGGGGCTCCAGGTGTTGTCAGCCTAGAGTTTACAGTCTTCCTCCAGGAGCTCCTGGGAGATTTCGGCATGGTGCTGGCTCACCAGGTGTATAGACAGTGACCCTGGCAGTTACTCAAGCAGGCACCAGGCATGGGGCAGCCTCACTGTGACATGTGACCTTGGACCTCAGGCTGACCTTCAAAGCTGCCTCACCCACAGGATGGTAAATGTCATGGCACCAACCTGACAGGGCTGTGGAGAGGATTCATGAGAACACATCCTGGAAGCACTTGGAGAGCCCTGTATATGCAATAACCTCAGTAAATACTCTCCATAAACGCCCTTACCCACTCCTGATCCCCCTTCGCCCCGGCTGAACCTCTCCCCACAGACAAGAGCAGAACTAGTAAGAAGGCAAGACCGGATACGCAGAGAGTCTGGAGCCAGGCCCAACCTCGTCCAGCACTTCCCAGTAGGAAAATGAGCTCAGACCCTGGGAACCCAGGACAGGCCTCTACATTCCCCTCAGAGAGACTGAGCAATGGGTATTTTGAGCCAACAGATACAGGAAATTTAGAATAAAGCCCATTCAGATTCCCAATTCAAAGTGGACTTTGGACACCGGGACACGTGGGAGCAGCTGTTTTCTCACTGGCCTGGTTTGACGTGTGGGGGATGGGGCAGTTCTGTGTGCAAAGCCAGGCTGAGGGACGTGGGTGACAGTGATGGAGTGTCAGCATCCCCCTCCACCTCCCACCCCAGTAATGTGCTGAGGGGGCCCTGGTGAGCCACGGTCTGAGGTTCGGGCCCCTGTCCATGGGATATGGAGACCTTGGAAAGAAGCAGCCTGCCTGCCTGCCAGCCAACTGGACACAGACCCTGCTACACATGGCTGTGTGAGCCAGGGCAAGGCTGTGGGTGTCTCTGAACCTCCCTTCCTCAACTGCCAAATGAAGAGGAACAACCCCTCCCCGGTCCTCCACAACCTACTCCCTGGGTACCTGGAAGTGCCTGTGAGAGCACCACACAGTGCACAGAGGTTGTGCAAACCTCCAGGGTCATTTAAGCACAAGGCCCTGGTGGCTTTCCCTGGGGACTCCCCTGAAAGAACCATGCACCATGCTGTGTGCACGCATCAACAGGCCCCCCCATGATGCCACCCCAGCCCAGCCATCTCTCCCAGCACCCTACACTGCCTCTTCCTTCATCCCTGCTCCAGCCCTTCCAGGAGAGCCTGCCAGCGTTTGCCCCTGCCCCTCCAAACAGTCACACTCAAAACTCCCCCAGATTTTATCCCATCGTGTTCTCTTGCACAGAGACTATGGCCTCTTCTCCCTCCTTCCCCACATAGGGCGGGCCCAAGGCAGGCAGAGGCAGCCCTAGTGGATGAGTTCAGAGCCAGAGGAGACTAGCCACCATCCTGCACAGTTCCCTCTCATCTTCCTACACCAGCTGGCACGTCACCTCCTCTGAAATGCCCTCCCGGGAGGACCTTGTTGAAGTCAGATAAGCCAGAGCAGTCTCTCAATGAACAATTATAATCAGGGGAGCTGCTCAAGCTTTATTGTCTGTCTCATTACTAAGCCGTAAGCTCCCTGAAGGCAGGGACCCAGCACTAGCATTTGGCCCAGCACAAACTTAGAACTATCCATCCAGTGAATGAATGAAGTCAAGAAGGATCCATCCAGAGAAGGAATTTTAAGTGGCAAATCCAGAATCATGACTCAGATCTATGTGTCAATCTTCATCTGTAATGTATTGGACACCTGCAGATGCAATGGAAGCTGCACCCACAGGGCCAGGCCTCCAGCCCACTATGCAGACCTGGCTTCCTTGCAGGGGCTGAGCAAGGGTCTGGGGCCAGAGTGCCTCCGTTCAAATCTTGCCCTAGCTGTGGGACACTGAGCCATTTATTTTACCTCCCTGTGCCTCGGTTTCCTCCTCTGTAAAATAGGTATACACATCATGTACCTATTTCACAGGGGTGCTGTGAAGCTTGAATGAATCAAGAGCATAAGTGTTCAGCAGAACAGTCCTTAGTACCTGGCAAGTGTGCTCAGCAGCATTACGTGTATCAGGATGTACCAGGGGATGGCCCTGCGGCTGTCACCGGCCTTCCCCTAGCCCCACCCCAAAGCAGAGGCCGGATCGCGGCTCCGGGGCCCTAGGGCTCCCGAGGCGCACATCTGGCCAGCGGGCCGCAGCCCACACACGGGCTGCACCAGCTGTGGGCTCGACGCCGCCGACCCCAGCGCCAGGCCTGGGACCCGGAGTCCTGAGGGCGCCAGACTCCGAGGGGCGGGCGGCGGGGGGGCTGCCCGCGGCGCCGAACAAGCCAGGCCCCACCCGGGCCGCGCGAGCGAGCTGCTCAGCCTGCGCCTTCCCAGCCGGCCCCCCGCCGCGGCCGCTTTGTGCCCGAACCTGGCCCTGAGTGACTATGCCGCAGCCATGGAGCCCTCCCTCGCGGGGGGCGGCCCAGCGCGTTCCCAGGACCGCCGCCTCAAAGGGGTCCCGCGGGCCGGGCAGACAAGGGCCCGGGAGGGGCCGCGTTCCCAAGCGCCGGCCGAGATCCCCCTGGGTCGCTGGGCGGAAAGAACCCCGAGGCCCGCTCCCCTGCTTTTCCCCGCCCCTTCCCAGCCATCCCCTTCCCCGCCTCCTCCCCAAATGCCACCCCATCCTCGATTTCTTCCTTCTTTCCAACCCTTGGCCCCTTCCCCTCCCCCACCGTTTCTCAGTCCCCTCCCCTCATTCCCCTAGAACACGGATCCCAAAGGGCAACTCCGCAGTCGGACTCCAGGAGGACCCTGGAGGGCCCAGTTCCCATCTCCCGTCCTGGAAATCTCGGCCCCCCACACGCAGACACTTCCCTCACCCCACAAGCCTCGGGCCACAGCCCTGGCTTAGAGAAGGACTGGATGCTTTGGAGAGGGGCCGGCGTCTGAGGGAATGGGCTGTGGGAACCGCCCGGCCGCATGTGCCCATCTGTCAGATGGGGGTGAGAACGTGGTCCAGTTCCAGGCACAGGCACTCTGCTCCGGGCGCTCACAGCAGGTAGACCCAGGGAGGCCCATCCCCTGAGCCCTCCAGGTCATTTGTGGATGGAGAGGCCTGCATGTCTGCGGTGGAGGAGGCCGGCACGACACTGAGGTCCCCAGGGCAAGACTGGGACCCAGAAGAGGCTTCTGCCCAGAAACAGCCCCAAGGAACTGACTCACCACCCCAGGGAAGCGTCCAGAGAGAACAGGGCCTAGCCAGCAAGCAGAGAAGCCTGCACCTTCCCAGCAGGCCCCCCGCCCTCCCAGGGTGAAGAGCCAGAGGCTCAGAAGACCCCCACCTGCCACAACCTTCCAGTCTCCCAAAGCATCAACCACAAAGACCTCCAGGCCCCCAGCTCTCCTCATGAAGCAGCCCCCTTCACTGTCAGGGCTCCAGTGTCACCTCCAGGATGACCTTCTCTGCACAGCCTCCCCCACCACTCCCTGCCTGCCCCAGAACCTGCTTTGCTTAACAGAAATGTGCTTGCAGATGGCTCCTCACTCCACTAGAATAAACCTGTCCACTATGGTGGCCAAAGCACCTTGAACACTGCCTGGCACATAGTAGGTGCTCAATAAACATGAGAGGAATGAATGAACAAATGGGCAGCAAGTAATGAGAGCAGCCCCTAAACACCTTGAAACCTAAACCATGCCCCATATAGGAGGATTCCATGATAAGTGATCAAATAAGTTTGGAAATCACAAATTATTAACATCTCTGAGAGTCCCATGCTGGCATTTTAAAGGCTCCAAGAAGCCCTGAAGGTTTTAATTTTTTTTTTAGCTCTGTTTAATCCAGTGTTTGCCAAATGCATTTGGCCACAGAAAACCTCTCTTTTTGAGGGGTGGAACATCAACAAAATCCTGGAATACATTTTGGGAAACACCAATATAAACTAATCTCCCACCCTCACAACCACAGCTTTATACATGGCCAGTTGAATCCTAGAAATAACTTGCTTCTTTTTTACAGGGTCAAGTCTAACACAGTGCTAGAAAAATATCTGAATGAATGGATATAAGACAAATTCATGAGCAAAGTCTACCACCCACGAGCATGTTCTCTGTCCCTGTACTCACAGTCTGAACCAGGCAGGCAATTTGAAGAGTTTCTTCATCCTGGAGGCTGGCACACATGACCACTCACACAGGCACACACACATACACGCACTCATGCACACATGTACACAGCCACACACTCGAGCATCCATGCACATGCACACACTAGTACACAAAGGCTCACACACATGTACCCAACAGGTACCCACACAGACTCAGAAACATGCACAGTCATGCATGGACACATACGTGCACACACAAGCACACACAGACTCACACCACACATGCTCACCTATTCTGGGGCATATGCCTCTCACACAGCCCCTTCCCTGAGCCTGGCCAGGGAGCCGCTTGAGAAGGACAGCTGTCTTCTGGCGGGGTGGGGAGGATGGACTGAAGGAGAGATGTAAAAGCCCCCTTCAAACCTGGTGTTTCTAAAAAGGGCAGGGTTGCCCCAGCAGGTGACAGGCTAAAGCCTGATCAATAAGTTCTTTACCACCTGAGATTTCCTCCTCACCTCTCTCCTGGGAGTAGAGCCCCATTTCAAAGAAAAAGATTATCAATAACATGAGACTTATCAATAACATGGCAAGGATGTGGGGGAAAGAGGCATGGGAACCCAAATCCATCTGCTCAGAATCCACTCCCCCCTCCAGAAGCTTGGGGGTCCTAGGTTGTTCCCAAGGCAGGCCAGTGGCAGCAGCAAGATCCTCCAGCTCCTGCTTCCCCTACCCTCAGGCACAATTCTGCCGCAAGGTCACTGTATGACCTTGGACACCTGACTTGTCCTCTCTGGGCAAGTTTAATCATCTATATGAAAAGGGACCTCAGCTGAGGATTCTCCAAGCTCCATGACTGCTGATGAAAAAGAAAGCCTAAGGTCCTCACCTCTGCAGTCAAAAGCGAGTGTCAAGATTCCACGAGATACTGCTTGTAATGTGCATAGCCCAGTGACTGTATACAAGGGCTGCCCATTAGAGGTTAGCTGCTTTTGGTGTTGTGATTCCATTCCTCAGGGACCAAATAAAAAATGCTACCCTCTCTTTCAGGCTTTGCTGATTCCCCTACCAAAAGGAATCCCTCCAACTCTCTCACCCCTCCCACAGCCTTAAGCCCACACTTCTGTCCTAGGCTGCCTTGTCTGGTCCAGTGGTTAGGGTCTACTGCTCTCTCTGGTCTCTAGGCTTCCTGAGGACGTGGCCTCTCCTGGGTTCTCTCTGCATCTTCCTTGGAGCCCAGGCTGAGCCTCACCTGGGTCAGATGCTCAGGATTTACCTGGAAGGCTGGATATGAAAGGGAGGGAAGGAGGGCAGACAGCCAAAGGACTCACCAAGGGAAAGAAACACCCATATCGCCAAGCTCTGTAGTGCAGTGCCCCTTCATAAGAAGAAAGAAAAATAGCCGGCACAGTGGCTCACACCTGTAATCCCAACACTTTGGGAGGCCCAGGCGGACGGATCATCTGAGGTCAGGAGTTCAAGACCAGCCTGGCCAACATGGTGAACTCCTATCTGTACTAAAAATATGAAAATTAGCCGGGGCCGGACGCGGTGGTTGGCCTGGCACAGTGGCTCATGCCTGTAATCCCAGTGCTTAGGGAGGCTGAGGCGGGTGGATCACCTGAGGTCCAGCAGTTCAAGACCAGCCTGGCCAATATGGTGAAACCCTGTCTCTACTAAAAATACAAAAATTAGACGGGCATGGTGGTGGGTGTCTATAATCCCAGCTACTTCAGAGACTGAGACAAGAGAATCTTCTGAACCCGAGAGGTAGAGGGTGCAGTGAGCCAAGATCATGCCATTGCACTCCAGCCTGGATGACAAGAGTGAAAACTCCATCTCAAAACAAAAACAAAAACAAAACAAAATTAGCCAGGCGTGTCCCAGCTACTTGGGAGGCTGAGGCAGGAGAATCGCTTGAACCTGGGAGGCAGAGGTCACAGTGAGCCGAGATCATGGCACCACACTCCAGCCTGGACAACAGAGCAAGACTCTGTCTCTAAAAACAAGAAAGAAAGAAAGAAAAATGGTCCATAAACCTAAGAGGCCAGGTATTGTAGCTCACACCTGTATCCCAATGCTTTAGGAGGCCAAGGTGGAAGGATCGCTTGAGCCCAGTTTGAGACCAGCCTAGGCAACATAGCAAGGCCTCATCTCTGAAAAAAAAAAAAAAAGTCAACATCACTAATAATTAGGGAAGTGCAAATTTAAACAGTGTCATTTTTGCCTGCCAGAGTACCAAAAAGAAAAAGGAAAAAAAAAGAAAGAGAAGAAACAAAACATCATTATCTATATGGTCAAGGATTGGGAGAAATATGCATTCATGCCCTATTATTGAAGGGTAAATTGGTACAGACTTTGTGGAAGGCAATCTGGAAATATCTATGAAATTTTTCAAGTGAATACCCTTTGACCCAACAATTTCACTTCTAGGAATCCAGCCAAAGAAACACTCAAACAAGAACACAAAAACTTATAAATGAGGATGTTCACTGCATCATCGTTTAAAACAGCAAAAAACTGGAAGCAACTAAATGTTCACCTATGGAAGACTGTAAATAAAGTCTGCCGCAACAATTCTGTAGAATCTTGTTAACCTCCTTATGGTAGTTAACAAGGAGCAGATCTAGCCCCTCTAGGTGCTACCTCCCAGACTAACGGCTCCTAACCCCGGCTGCACATTCCAATTTACCAGGAAGCTTTTCTACAAAAGCTGACCAGGAGCCCCCATCCTCAGAGAGTCTGGATTATTTCATCTGTGGTGGGGCTCAGGTAAGGTTATTTTTTTAAGTGCCTAGGATGATACTGATGTGCAACTAACCAAGATTGGAAACTTAACTCATGTAGGTAACCCTACTAGTTCTATCCTATTTCAAAGACAGGGAAACTGAGGCCCATAGAAGGAGCTGTCTTGCCCAAGATCACACAGTATGTTTCCTCCAACCCACTCCCCTCCCCAAGGAGAGAAATGAAGGAATCTTGACTCAGACCTTCAGGGAGAATGGGGTCTTTCCTATCCTGAGTGATTGGCAGATTCCCTGCCAACACATCCCATTTTCCCCCTCCCGCTCACTTAGCTTGCCCCACCCCTCACTCCTAGTGCTGTTCCTGGGGCAGACCCCCGCTGAAAGACGAAGAGGGTCCCAAGGCCACTTAATGGTGGCTGATCCCTGGCCAGGACCAAGCTGGTCAAATGTGTCTAGTCTGAGCCATGGCAATGATGTAGCAGGATGAGGGTCAGGGACAGGATGGAGAGTGTATTGAGTTAAACACTCTGTTTTATTTAAAATTAAGGCCAGGCACGGAGGCTTATGCCTGTAATCTCAACATTCTGAGAGGCTGAGGTGGGAGAATAGTTTGAGACCAGGCTGAGCAACATATGGAGAACTCCGTCTCTTAAAAAAAAATGAGTTGGGCATGGTGGCTGGCGCCTGTAGTCTAGTTCACTCAGGAGTCTAAGGAAGGAGGAGGATAGCTTGAGACCAGGAGTTTGAGGTGGCAGTGAGCTATGATCACATCAATGCACTCCAGCCTGGGCGGCAGAGCAAGATCCAAACTTTAAAAAAAAAAGAATTAAAATTAAATTAGTACAAAAATTTCACATTGCTTTTATGTTTTAAAAGCAATGTTTTACAAGTCTAACACAATGCATGGCACAAAGCCCTCGATGAACAGCGGCTGCAGTCTCATGGCACAGTGTACCCTGAGTATGAAAGAGACCGGGCACAAGCCGCTCCCAGATCGGTGTGCTGCACCTCCCACCTCCTCATCAGGAACAGAGGCTGGGGCAGCAGGAGAGGCCCACAAAGACTGACGCCCACGGTGAACCACGTCCTGCAAAGGCCTTGCTCCCTCTCAGTTCACCCACTCAGTCATCCACTCTGTCACTTATGAATCCATTTACTCATCATTGAGTCATTTACTCACTAGTCACTCACTCATTTGTTCACTTGTTCACCCATTCATATTTATTCCCTCAACAATTCACACATTTACTCATTCATTTAAGAAATCTTGGCCAGGCGTGGTGGCTCAAGCTTGTAATCCCAGCACTTTGGGAGGCCAAGGCAGGCAGATCACCTGAGGTCAGGAGATGGAGACCATCCTGGCCAACATGGTAAAACCCTGTCTCTACTAAAAATTAAAAATTAGCCAGGCACGGTGGTACATGCCTGTAATCCCGGCTACTCAGGAGGCTGAAGCAGGAGCATCGCTTGAACCCAAGAGGAGGAGGTTGCAGTAAGCCGAGATGGTGCCACTGCACTCCAGCCTGGGCAACAAGAGCAAAACTCCATTTCAAAAAAAAAAGAAAAGAAAAAAGAAATCTTTTAGACATAATGATCTAGAAGGTTGAGGCCAGGTTTTTTGGGGATTTTTTGTGGGTTTTTTTGGTTTTTGGTTTGTGTTTTTTGTTGTTGTTTTTGTTTTGTTTTGTTTTTTTGAGAAAGGGTCTCGCTCTGTCACCCAGGCTGTAGTACAGTGGCACGATCACAGCTCACCGCAGCCTCAACCTTCTGGGTTCAGATGATTGTCCCACCTTAGCCTCCTGAGCAGCCAGAACTACAGGAGCCTGCCACCACACCCTCCTAATATTTTTTATTTTTTGTAGAGAAGGGTTCCACCATGTTACCCAAGCTGGTCTTGAACTCCTGAGCTCAAGCGATTCACCTACCTGAGTCTCTCAAAGTGTTGAGATTACAGGCGTGAGCCACCACCACACCCAGCCAACGCCATTTCTGAATGAGCACGGGGCTCTGGAAGCCTAGCAGGCTGCTGGCATCCCATACGTGAGCCCCTTCCCCTGAGTAAGGCAGGGCACGAGCCACTGGAGGGACCGGGGATTTGAGCTACTCACTGTGGCCCCAGGAGGTGGAACCAGGACCAACACAGGGAGCAGCTTCATGTGTGAAATTCAGGCTAAAAAGGCACAGATGTGCCACAGAGGTAGTGAGCTCCCTGCGAGTGAAAGTGTGTACGTCCAGGCTAGATGAAACTAAAGATGCCAGAAACACACCCAAACAAGTGTAAATGAAGTGACCTCCAAGGTTCCTTTTCAACCTGTGTTTTTCAGGATTCAGAGAGATTCAAAGGCAAAAGTAGTGAATCTTCCCACATGTGTGTCTGGCCCCCTGGCTGGCCAGTTTCTCTCTAAGGGACACAGGGCATCTGCAGGGGCTCTCCTGGGCGCTGAGAACTCGTGCACTGCTTGCTGCTCCCCAGACACTCCAACACTCTCTGTGGCCTCCACTCCAGAGACAGAAGCCTGCCTCCTCTTTCCATCTCCTCACTTCTGGGCACCTGCTTCACCTCCCTCCCCCTCTCCCTGGGGACCCTCAGGAATGGATGATTGTCTCTCCTCTCTCCAAGTTGAAAACTGCAGCCCTAGGGGGCAAGGGACAAAGCCACATCTCTTGCTTAGGAACTAAATATATACTGTATGTTTCTGGTGGCTCCAAGGTTCTGCAGCCTCCAGGCCAAGGGGGTCCCCCTGCCTAGTCTCCCAGCTTGAATGTGGTGGCCATACCACCCAACTGCCCTCTCTGGCCATGCCCGGCTCCCTAACCAAGCCCAGATGGCCATCACTCTGCCTTCAGGCAGGTAAAATTCAGTCCAACAGGAGCTAGGTGAACAGTATGTTTTATTTAATTAGGATCAACAGAAGAGATAAACCTCACAGCAGGATAAGGAATGACAACACTGCAAAAAATAATTCATGCCCAGGTAACGAAAGGGCAAATTTCAATTACAGAGAAAACAGGGGGAGAAAAAGTTTCCAAGCACCTCCGAGGAGGGGGGCAGTGAAAAGCCTCGAAAGCCTAGACCGTGGGCCCAAGATGTTCTAGAAAGCAAGGCAATCGAGTGGACCGAACATCTGTTCCTCTCGCTCTCCTTGTCACAGACAAATGGGCCTATGTGTGCAGGACTGGGTGGGCCGAGGGAGCTGAGTCCTGACGGGCAGGTGTGGAGGCCGCAAGAGGTCTGCCGGGGCCACTGGGCAAGCTCGCAACCCGCCAGGCACAGTCTCAAAAGAATGCTGTCCCCAAAAAGGCCAAGTGCAGTGACTCACACCTGTAATCCCAGCACTTTGGGAGGTGGAGGTGGGCGGATCATCTGAGGCTGGGAGTTCGAGACCAGCCTGGCCAACATGAAGAAACCCCGTCTCTACTAAAAATACAAAAATTAGCCAGGTGTGGTGGTGCATGCCTATAATCCCAGCTACTCGGGAGGCTGAGGCAGGGGAAATTGCTTGAGCCCCAGAGGCAGAAGTTGGTGAGAGCCAAGATCACACCATTGCACTCTAGCCTGGGCAACAAGAGCAAGACTCCATCTCAATAAAAAAAGAGAAAAAAGAGAAAAAAAAGAATACTGTCCTGGCTAGGAGACAGAACAAAAGTTCACAAACGTTGTAATCCTAGTAATGGTCATCAGATCACTCAGCAAGTTCTTAGTGCCCCACCTGCCCTTGCCCCCCCCCCCCGCCCCACCAGCCCTGACAGTACCCTAGTTTTGTGCCCTGCCCTAGCCTTAGGCAATCCAATCTCACCTCTCAGACTAGGGCAAGGCTCATCTTCTAAGCCTGTTTCTCACGCCTACCCTGGAAATCGCAGGCTGGCCTGGATGACTGCCTGGTGGGGGGTGGGGGCGCTGCAGATCCCTAACCTATCATCACTTGGGTACCAACTAGAAATGAAAAGTTCGTGGTGGTGACAGCCGGACAACAATGTGTATGTACTTAATGCCACTGAAACATTGTTAAAATGGTCCCTGCATGGTGGCTCATGCCTATAATCCCAGCACTTTGGGAGGCCAAGGCAGGAGGATTCCCTGAGGCTAGGCCTTCGAGACCAGCCTGGGCAACAAAGCAAGACCCCATCTCTACAAATGATAAAATTAAGAAATTAGCCAGGTGAGGTGGTGCATGCCTGTAGTCCTAGCTACTTGGGAGGCTGAGGGGAGAGGATTGCTTGAGCCCAGGAGTTCAAGGCTGCAGTGAACTATAATCACGTCACTGCACTCCAGCCTGGGGGACAGAGCACGATCCTGTCTGTAGAAAAGGAAAAAAAAATGGTTAAGACGGTAAATTCTAAGTTATGTATATTTTATCAAAATGTTTAAAAGCAGGAATTGAGGGATGAAGCGTTCTGAGCCCCTCCTCAGACCAACCAGGTGAGCATCTGCAGGACCTGGGCCCAGGAATTTGCAATTTAACCAGCTTTATTGTAGATGATGGTGCCAGGCATGACAGCTGCGATCCACTCATCTGTATGAAGCCACCCTCTCCCCAGACCAAGGCTCCCCAGCATAATGCCTTGAATTACCTCAATAAATACTTCTTCTGCAAATGAATATTCAAAACAATGAGTTCTCCAAGTTTCCTAGCCCAAGCAAATACTTTGCTGTATGTGTCCTCCCTCCAAAATGAACCCTCAAGAAGTACGAGCACTGCCCAAGCCTCTCTCTCTCCCAGCCCCTAGTCCCTGCTCTGAAGGTGACGTCAGCCCCAGCACCCCCGTTATCCGGGAGAGGAAAATTGCTGTTAAATTAGCACATCCACAGAGCCCCATTTTATATCCCAATTCAGAAGATGACATGAACATCTGCTTTCACTTCAAGACATTAATTTTCAATTATTGGAGAAAAACAAAATTAGTCCTGACAAATTGCTGGTGAACACAGGCTCTTGTCTGGTGGTTCGTAATAATAACTTCGGGGGCCCACAATTAGTGTCTCGGACGGAGTTTCCTGATGGATCCCTGTCATCTGGAGGCCGTGGCAGCAGGGCAGCTCCTCGCACCGCGGTGTGTCGGGCAGAAGGTTGCTCCAACAACCGGCGGCTCCAAGGTCACTGCCTCTCAGATGACCAGGTTTAGAGAACTAAGGAATTAGGGCTTCCTCTCTCTGCAGAAGACAGGGAGGGACAGAAGATGGGGGGCAGGCATCAAAAAATATCCACCTTAACCATTTTCATCTTTGAATATTTTCAAGGTTTTCTCCTCCTGTTCAGTAGCAAGATTTTGCACACTTAGACAGAATGCAAATCACCCCTGAGTCCTTACCGGGCACACTGGGATGGCCTGATAGGATCACCTTATGATTGGAGTTTGCCATCTGCGATGGGAGAAGGACAGATGACATGGTTTTCTTATGAGACCCCTTGTACCCTTCTACATGATGTCATTCAGGATCCCAAATCCAGGACTCAATGGCTCTAGCCTCTGAGATACAAATGCCTATAAATGTTTTGTAAGAAAATACTGTTTGCCAGGGTCCCATCGACCCAAAACCTGGTTCAGCCCTGGTTGTAATCTCCAGAAAAAAGAGAAAGAAAGAAAACCCTGAGTTTGCCAACCTCAATGACCCCAAATCCAGAGAACAACCCACTTGATAAGAGATTATCAACACTGTAATCTCATTTGATGGGTTTTTATGTATCTTGGCTGCTTTAGTCACTATATCAATAAGAAGCCACTGAAATGTGAATGAGTTGAAGAATTCAGAGATAATGATGTGGCCGCCTTTGAATCTGACTTGTCACAATTGAAACCAGAGTGTGTTTGCCTAGCTAAGATGTTCAGACTCTTGAGGGGGGTGAGGGAAGAGGGAGGGGAAGTAAACAGAGGAAGGCAGGTTAAAAAAGACAGAAAGAAAACAAAACAACCACCACAACAACAAAGGGAAATTATATCTTTAAAAAGAGCAGGAAAGACGTCGCTACTTCCAAAGTCAACTCGGTAACTGAGCTCCGACATCGTGTAATTGACTTTGCAAGTAGAACAACAGCAACATAACAAAGAAAATGTCAGTGTTTTCACAGCACCGATCTATAACGCTGGGAGGCCGTCCCGCTGTCAGCCAGGGCTGACAGTACAATAGCTTTCAAAGGGATATTACCATCATGCTTTTATTCCTGACATCAATCAAGACAAAGAGAATCCTTTTCACAAGACATTAAAAATCAAACCTTTGTACAAGAAGATGGGTAAAACAGCATTCGCCTTAAAGACAGCCACATGAAGCAATCCGCTAATTGGCGCTCCTTGAACGCGGTAAAGTATTTTTATTTACTGAGTGCACAACCCCAATCGCTGGCTGCCGCCAATCCTGGCAGGTAAGCTGCGAGTCAAAAGTTGCCATCAGCATTTCCCCGCTCACTTCACCCTGCCTCTCCCACAGTAGGCTGAGCGAGCTGACAGGCAGCCCCAAAAACTTCAAGCGGGATGCAACCAATCCAGGCTTAATTCATCCATTTGGGGTGGGAAACTTCTCTGATCACCCACTAATGTGTCTAGGTACAAGATGCCCTTGCAAGCTGACGGGAATTTGCAGAAACTGTCAAATTCTCCAATCCCAGGGTATCAGGGGTTTCCTGGCTACCCAAATAATGGGGACCCCACTAACAGTTTTCAAGGTAGTCTACTATAGTCACCCTATATTCACAGATATGAAGAAACCCTGATATCTTCTACAAATGTTTTCAAGACATGAAGACAATACTCTCTGCAAACACCAGTGCACCATCGACAAGGCTGAGCTTTGCTTCAGCCAGTGTCCAGGAAAGGCAAGTCCATCTTAACCTATGCCAAACAAAGAGTGAACTAAACCCACCCACCACCGTGGAAAAACAATGGGGCCATCAGGAAATCTAGCCATCCTCTGCCTGCTTACTTTCAAGACAGTTTCAGATGCCTCCATGTCATAAGTTGTTGACACTTACAGAAAACTGCAAGTCCAGGAGCAGGAAGTTAGAGAGCCTCATGTTTGAAAGAGGTCATTTCCTAGACACTTTCCAAGCCGCTGACATCTTACAGCCTTTCAACCTTCCAAGACGCCATGTCTCCACATCCAGTCCAGGCTTGACAGAGCCACTGGTCCAGGTGGTCACAAGTCTTAGGCTATTGTTGAGGAGGAGTGGGAGCAAGAACTGTCTCTGCAGGAGGGCTCTCGGGAACTCAGAGCCCAAGGTGTTCTGTGACTTGCCTCTTTGGTACCCTACAGACCATCTGCCACAAATATGCAACCCAGTCCAGTCACTCAAAGACAGACACAGCACTCTCAGCATCTGCGGCAGAAAAGGATGTTTTTACTTTTCAGCTATAACAGGATACAGTTGTTTATTTTTAAACAGAATCTGAACAACAGGTGCCGTTCACTTCACTACAGAATGGACAGAAATTTTAAAAGATGGAACTAGTCCCAACACTGCCTTGAAAAAGCATATACTCCCACCACCACCACCTAAATCAGTCTTTTTCAAAGAGCCAGGCAGCACGTCTGCACAATCAGCCTCAGTGGTAAGTTCCTTTCGTTTACACATCCAAATGAACAGTTAAGAGAAATCAATGCATCTAATTGCCAGACTATTAAATCCTACATCAGGGGAAGAATTCCACAGCCACTAGCTTAAGAGTTGGCTACCGATATAGCAATTATTGCAACTTTCTATTAGATTGAACCAGATTCCCAGCCTTTCGTCTCCAGCTAGGAACGCTGTACTCAAGTGCTCCAGTTTCCTGCCTTCCTGGTCCCCCCTCCTCCTCCTCTGTTAGCACACTGTAGCATGCCACAACATTGCCAGGGCTGGCTGCTTCTTCTGAATTACTTCATGACTGTAAAGTCACCGGCATTTTGCACCTTTCATTATGAATGCACGCTAAGCACCTTATGGTTAACCAGGCACCTTATGGTTAACCATTTAGCAGGATTCTCCTGCCAGAGGCACATAGTTATCTTATTTTATTGCTTATTGAGTTTTTGCAAGGAAACAGGTGTAAGAATCTAAACAGCAATTACTAGACATAAAGAATGTTTTCTAGAATGAAACAGGTCCTTCCAAAGCTGGGAATTGATAACTTAATTGAGGAGGGGGGATTAAATATTAGGATTAAATGTTAGCTACCCCACTCCACACAGAAAGCTAAAGACCCTATAAAGGATTTGTTTTGCCCTTCCTACAAGATCATGTACATTTAGCCAAACAAATCTCGACAACTTACACTTGTATGTGGTCTCAGCTGAATCAAGAAACCTGTAACCTCAGAACGCCTCTATTTATTACATCTCAATTATTTCCATGGAAACACGCGCAATGTTCCCAAGTCCCTAGACCACCAAATTTATAAGATGGACTTTGAGGAGCTACACGCTGGCAGAAGAGGAAGACAAAGAAGGGGAGGGGAGTGCAGAGAAGTCACTGAGGGTACTTTGGGATGTTGGTGTGGGGGGGCACATGGACATAGCCTGAGCGCTAATTAGTATTAAGAACTGTAATTAACAGGCAGTTGCCAGACAGAGAAAATTGACAGTATTAAAATTATTCAAAAGTTTTAAGCTAAGGCAAGGGAAAAGATGTACCAATTTTCCCTATAAATGAAAAGACTGTTGCATGGATCTAAGAAAGCCATGGGGTAAAAGGGGACAAGGCCTCCTTAATGTTGAGTGACAGAGAGGACTGCAGAGGTAATCGTTACCAAACCACCTGATATCATCAGCCGAAATAACATCAGTGAGCATGATGAGAACAACCCGGGAGAATGAGGCCAAAATTATCAAAAGGAACAGATCGCTGCAACCACCACACCACACCACACCACCAGGTAACAAAAAAGGGGAGAAGGCTGTATGGGGGGAAAATCGGTCAGAAAAATGTGACTTTTGTAACACTCCTGGCTTTATGGGTTTAGGTTTTTGTTTTGTTTTTTAATAAATTATAAGGCTTTTGAAAACCAACAAGGCTATTCTCCCCACTGCCCTATTGCCCCAAGCCCCTTCTCCATTTACTAGGTGTCCTCCCTGTGAGCTGGGTTTTCCAAAGAAGGACAAACACACCAAGGGGACAAGTGACCCCACTCCAGAAGGGAAGCTGTGTTTGTGAGTGGGAAGTGAGACCACTCAGCCCCCAGAGGCCTGTTTTCTTTTCAAAGCTGCAATGCCTGTGCTTTCAAATCACACTTTCTAATCATCCATTCGAAATTGTTATATTTCTGTCTTTCCTTCCTGCTATGGGCTTTCACATTTCCGAGATCAATTACAAATTACAGTCAAGCGACTTTCACAGCAGAATGCTCGGGGCTGGGGAAGTCCACAATGCCTCTACATTAGCCCTGACACACAGCAGTGGAGGCTAAATAAAATGAAATAAAATGTAAAAGACACCGCTGTTCCTTAAGAAGCACCTTCAAGCATCTTTAAAGGTGAAGATCTTGTCGTTTCAAGCACTTGGTGTGGAGCTGTCCACACTCATGCACACACTTTTGAATATTGCTTGAGAGAAAGGGGGGGGCGGTGCTTGAACAGCAATTAATCACTCGCCTGCTGGAACTCCTATCCATCCAAATTATCTTCTCTCTTAATTCCTCCCTTGATAAGTAGCCACATCTCCACCCTCTTCACCCCGGTAAACAGAGTAAAAGGTAAAATGGTGAGAGACAAGGGTTGTACCTGCCTTTGGAAAATGCAGAAAGCCATGAGGAGAGTCAGGGGGTCTCCAACTCCTCGGACAGAAAGCCTCTGTGTGGCTCTTTACAACACCGAGTCTCGAAATGCCTCCACTGGTCTCCTGTCCACCTTGCTGTCTTTCCCCCATCAACCTCCTTGAACTGTCTGCTACACATACACACACATACATTTGAGAGAGGCACTCACTAAAAATCATTTCAAGGCTCATTTCATGAAAGGCTGAAGACCAATTCTTGAATTTTTCTCAGAGATCCACAGAGTGGTTTTAGAACTCGGTTCAAGCAACTCTGAAACACCCACCCATCTGTTCACTGCCAACTGCTCTCCCTTAGCTTTCTGGGTCTCGCCTTCTAACATAAGAAGGTTTAGAGAAATAGATTGGAGGTCTAGGTAAGCAAGCTTTGCATCTTGATGGAAAAATCGGCTTCAATACTTAGGTTTAACTCAAAATCAACTGCCTGAGTTAAATAAAACTGTTTTTCCAACCAGAAATTCCAATTCCACATTTTCTTCTGAGTCGCCTCTTAAGTGGCTCTTGAAGGAGTGAGCAGTGAGCCAGGGAAAGAGAAAAGACATCCAGTATTCTTTCAAGCCGCACAGCCCTTCTATCAGTAAAAGAGAAACATCCACCCTTCTTTCCTGTCCTCTTCTGGTTTCCCTGTCTCCCAATCAGAACACCCTCTGAACCCCCAGTTCTGTGGAGCAGGCCAGGTCGTCCAGGATTAGACCAGCCAGGGTGAGGGAAACAAGACCAACTTCTCTCAAGGAGAAGGGGGAGTGGAAGCGGACCGGGTGCTCCGTTTGGACTCAGTTGGTGGGGAGGGTCTCTGCTGGGCCGGGGGCAGTCCCTCCAGGGACTTCAGGAGGGCAGAGCTGACGGGTGTCTCAAGATTTTCCTTGCCAGATTCAGTTCCAGCCATTCCAGCCAGGCGCAAGGCTGGCAGGAAGGGAGCGGGGCCCCAGCGCCTTCCCGCGCAGGCCTTCAGGAAATGAACTTTTCAGAGCAGAACTGGGCTCAGGCCAGAGGTCATCAGGGGAGTTGGGAGAAGACAAGGGCCTGGGGGCTTCTGGCTCCGTAGACTTAGCCGCTCTAATCGTCCCACTCCCACTCCTCGATCGTCTCCCATCGCGGCAGGGCGCCCGGGCATCCAACCGAGGGGCAGGAATCGGGACAAAGCAGCAGGCAAGGCCTGGAAAGGCCAGCCGTGGGGAGAGGAGGCCAGGGGAGGGGCTCAGCGGCCAGCGCGCGGCCTTTCCCCGGAGCCTCTACTCTCCAGGGGTCCCCTTGAGACGGGGGTCCTCGGTGGAAAGAGAAAGCAAAACGTGGAGAAGAAGAGGTGGGTGTGTGTATCTATACATCTGCAGCTCCACAAACATGCGTACCCCGGGGACCTGGCACAGGAAGCCAGTCTGGGCGTTGAGGGTGCCGGTGCCCGGGGTCAGATCCGGGGCGCCCTCCGCGGAGAGGCGCGCACCGCGGCCGCTTCGTTTCCCTGGGGACCCGCGTCCCGCCGGCGCGGCGCAGACAATGAACTCCTGACGGAGAATCCCTGCCCGGTGGGCCTCGGTGGTGGAGGCAGGAAGTGCAGGGGCCCGGGCCCGGAGCGCGGCCTGGGCAGGGGGCGGGAGGGGGCGACTGGCGGTCCGGGTGAGGGCGCGACGCCTGGGGCGCGCGCAGGCAGCACCCGCCGTCCTCCGCGTCCTCGAGCGACCAGGCAGGGGCCGAAGGGAGCCAGCAAGGCCCGGGGCCAACGAGGGCGGCCTCGGAGCTGCCGGCCTGCCGGGCGCCCGTCCTCGCCGCCTCTTCCTTCCTCCTGCCGCCCGCCCTCCGCCGCCGAGATTCGCAATCCCCGCCAAGTCGGGCCCGCACCCCTTGATTGGCCACGCGGGCCAGGGGTCTGCACGAAGGGAGCGGAGAGGGCCCCTTGGCGGCACCCCCAGGCCAGGGTCCCCCGCGGGCGACAGCGCCGGGTCCGAGCGGGGAGGGTGTCCGCGGCGTACCCCCTCCGCCGCCACCGCTGCCGCCTCCCGCTCCCGGCTTCCTCCTCCCCCTCCTCCTCCTCCGCCTCCGCCTCCGCCTCCTCCGCCGCCTCCTCCTCCTCTCGGCTCGCTCGCGCGGGTCCCCGGCCGCCCGCCCGCCCGCCCGCTCGCCGGTCCCTCCTCCCTCGCTCCCTCCCTCCTCTCTCGCTCGCGCCTCCGCCGGGCCTCGCTCGCTCACCTTTCACCGAACGCGGCTTCGCCTGCTTCCGCCTGGACATGTCCGGGGCTCCGGGCGCTCCGTCGCCCTCCGCAGCCGGCTCCCCCCGCCGCCCCCCGCCGCTCCGGGCAGCCCTTCTCCCCCTTCTCCTCTGCCTGTCTCTTGGAAACTTTTTTTTTTGCAGCCGGGTCGGCGGCTGTGGGGAGCGGACCGCAGGTCCGCGGCGGCCTCCCTTGGGGGGCCGGCTGAGGCCGGCCGAGGCCGCTCGAGGGCGGGGGGAGGCTCGGGGGGCGCGCCGGGGCCCTGCCTGTTGCAATGCGGCAGCTGGGGGCTCCCAGTCCAAGCGGCGGTCCCAGCGGCGCGGGGAGTCCGGAGGCCACTCGGCCGAGCCGAGTTATGCAAAAAAAAAAAAAAAAAAAAAAAGACGGCCGGCGGCGGCGGGCCGGCCCGCCCCGGCGGCCCCCCCCGTCCCAACCCCCCCCAAACCCCACCCACACCCCCCCCCACCCTATCCACCACCACCGCCCCCCCCCCGGGTTTTTTGCAAAAGTTTGCGGGGGCCCGCCGCCCCGCCCCCGGGGGGGC